>VCJN01000625.1:0-92942 GCA_006384855.1 Tetraselmis striata | reverse complement strand
CAACTGCAAATTGAATACTGCTTTAGTTGTCCAAGGGGGGAGAGATGTAGTGTGACGGTTATACTGTATTGTAACTAGTCATGCGCTATCTTTGGCTTAATACAGTACGAGAGCCGGTACCACTGAATGATGTACATTCTACGGGTACTAGAGTACGAGTGCGCGCATGTCACACGCACGAGTACTCGTATATCGGCCTGCTGTATTTTATATAATTATGTCTGCCTGTCTGTCAGATATATTCTATCCTTGACAGTGCAGGGGATATGTTATGTATTGCCGTACAATGACGGGGCTGACGTTCTGCCTACTGTCTGATTCTCCATGGTGACGCCCTTGGCAGTGGGCGTGCTGCTAGTGGTCGGCATGGCCTGATGGCCAGTGCCGACGATAGCTAGTCTATTATTAGCAGCGGGTGGTGACAACTTGTAACAATTGTTCTATGCTGAAAAACACTGTAGCCTCTCGCCTTTGCACCACCACTGCACACCACCTTTGTTTGTCCCTGCAGTCTCTATCTTGTTGAGACTGTCGCACTTGTCCGTGGCAGCGGGGAATGGCAAGGGCCGCACTTCAGGTGAAGGAATTAAAGGCGGCTTATCGGGGGCTTGAGCCGGCTTGGGCAAGGCGCGTGGAGCACTTCCAGAAGTCGTTGATTTCTCAAGGGCTACCGGATCCGTGCAAGTTCCCACGTCGACGCTTGCACTGGCTGCACGTGAGGTTCCCTTACTGGGCGGCGACCCTACGCGTTTCGGCGCTACATCCTTTTGTGCGGTAGCTGGCAACTCTGACCGGCTTGGGCCAGAACGAGACCGCTTCGTCACCCACTTCAATGTACGTTCAGGTTTGACAACCACCGCTGGCGCGGTAGGCGTAGAGTTATCGACAGTTACGACCGCCGGCGGCTCGGCAGTCGTTACCGTATCGACCTTTGCGACACGCTGCCGACGCAGAGGATAGACTCGGGGAGTAGTGGCGGTGGTGTCAGTGACTCGAGGAGGCCAAGGCGAGATGTTGTCTGTGCCAGCGCTTCCTGCCTTGAACTTCTTCACGGGTGCCTTACTGCGCTTTCCAGCAGCCTCCGATAGCCGTTTTGAACGGTACCTCTCGGCCATTTTCCATTCCGACTCGGGCTTTGTCGCTGTCTGATAGACGTGATACGTACGGTACGAGGAAGCGGAACGTGTCAGTATGCCTGACCTTCCGTCGGGGCTGCACGGCTCTCTGCAGCGAGGTCTAGGTTACTGCAAAGTGCCGCAGATTGCTACCTTTCCGCACCCCCTATCGCAGTCCCTAGATTGTTGCACCGCAGATTGCTACCTACCCGCCGTCACTGCATAGATTGTTGTACAATCTGTCCTCGGTATCACAGCGCATGAAAGATCAAATATTACAAACACACTTGGCGATGGGAACATGGTCCTAGCAGGTAATACACTGCCTGCTTTAGATATCTGATAACGACAAGGCACAGATTGCTGCGAGGTGCCGCAGATTGTTGTCTCCGGGGACACCGTGTCGCCCTACATGAACATACGCGTTAAGCATCTGCATTTAAATGGCATGCAAGTCTCAGTGTCAATGTGTAATACTCTTGACGACAATACATATCGAAAGGCTTCAGTAGAAGGTATGTCCAGCGGAACGCCCTAGATTGTTGCCCTGCTCCGCAGATTGCTGCCTACCCTCCGAAACTGCCTAGATTGTTGTAAAACCTATCCTCCTCCGATTCATGGGACATGGAAGATGAAATGTTTCGAACATAGTAGATGATGGGAACATGTTCGTAGCAGCTATACTACACTGACTGCTATAGATATGATTTCGACAAGGCCACGATTGCTTCGAGGTGCCGCAGATTGTTCTCTCTGTGAACACCGTATGGCCATACATAAATACACGCGTTAAGTGTCTGCATTGAAATGGCATGCAAGTTTTAGTATACTATGAAATTTAGGACGCTTGACGATATAACATATGGAAAGGCTTTGCTGGCGTGTTTGTCCAGCGACAGGCCGTAGATTGTTGCGCAGCACTGCGGATTGCTAACTAGCTACCTGCCGTAACTGTCAAGATTGTCAGAAAAACCTGTCCTCCTCCGATTCATAGGTCATGAAAGATCGAACATTCTTAATACATATGAAAAGGCTTCACTACCAGGTGTGCCCCGCGGCATGCCCTAGATTGTTGCGCTGCTCCGCAGATTACAACCTACCCGCCGTTACTGCCTAGATTGTTGTACAACCCGTCCTCCTCCGATTCATAGGGCGTGAAAGACCAACTATCCGAAAACACCAGGTGATGGGAACATGTTTATCCAGTCAGCTACTACACTGGCAGCTATAGATGTGATTACGACAAGGGCACAGATTGCTGCCAGGTGACGCAGATGGTTGTCTCCCCGTACACCGTATCGCCATACATGGATACGACCCGTTATTTGTGTACATTTGTATGGCATTCTCAGTGTGAATGTGCAGACTCTTGACGATATTACATATCAAAAGGCTTAACTAGCAGGTGTGCCCAACGCTACGCCCGTAGAATGTTGCGCTGCTCCGCAGATTGCTACCTACCCTCCGAAACCGCCTAGATTGTTGTAAAACCTGTCCTCCTCCGATTCATAGGACATGAAAGATGAAACGTTTCGAACATACTAGGTGATCGGAACATGCTCCTAGCAGCTATACTGCACTGACTGCTTTTGATATTTTTACGGCAAGGCGTAGATTGCTGCCAGGTGCCGCAGATTGTTGTCTCCGGGAACACAGTATCGCCATACATGGATACGAGCCGCTAAGTATCTGCATTTATATGGCTGCAAGTCTGCGAATGAACTTTGGTAGTCCCTGGGTTGTGGCGCCGCACCGCGCCGATTGCATGTATATGCCCATGTTGCCGCTATTTATTTTTATTATGACACGGTTTACTGGTACTTATCCAAACACCTGACACGAATCGGCATGTATGAGCGGGTACGGGTCGGAGAGAGTCCACCTTTGCACCTTCCGCGGCAGCTTGCTCGGAGATTTTCCTAGCGGCGTCGGCTGCGGCCTTCCTCCCCGCCTGTATTTGAGGCGAGTTAAGCCCGTCAGATACATAAAAAAAAAGCAGAATACATGCAGGGCGGCTGGTTGTGCGCCTTACTAGTTTGGCTGCCGACGTTGTGCCGACGACGGGCTTGCGATCGACGTCGAGGCGGGAATTGCGTGCCTCGGGAAGGTTTGGTTTGCCTTCCTGCAAATCAGAAGATTGCAAGTGCGATCAGTAGAAACTTGTAGACCATGTTGTAGCAAGCAATCAAGTCAGGCCCTTTCCGTCTATAGCCTGACTGGAGCACTTCTGCTGTCAGTAAGTCGACACTTACCGCTTTCGGCGCTTCGGTGGATGCCACCAAACCTTTGCTTGCAGTTTGTCGCGTCTCCGGAGCCTGAAATCCGACAGTGGTGAGCGAAACTTCAGTTTGCGACGTAAAATGAGCCCAGTACATACTTGCGGATGCATCGAACCTTGGACCCATACCTCGTGCGACTTAGCGGGGGAGGTTGTCCCGGGTACGGATGCCTTGTGTGTAGCAGCTACCGCAGTGGCACGCTGGCCGGCCAGGGGAAGCACAGCCTGCTCCGCGGTAATACCAGGAAGTCGTGTTGATGATTAAATATAAAAGAAGCAGTGAGCCGCTGCAAATGAAGGCAATGAAATATTACCTTGACATCCGACCGGGGCTCGGTGGCGATCGCGAGGCCCGCCGGCGCGAACGGTGGGATACTCGGCTGCGACGACAAAACATGAGTTTAGCGGCGAGCCTAAGCAAGTCGCGGGGTGGGGGCTGGAGAGGGGGCGGGGGGTCACCGGGAACGTTTCGACTCCAAAGTCGATATCACCCGTCATATCCACAACCGGTGCAGTAAGAGCTCTGGAGTCGGGGCCAGTAAGCGGCCGGCTGGAATCTGCGCGGCACTTTTGGCAGCGCCACGACCGAGTGTTCATAAGGAGTTTCCGGTCCCACTGGCCAGAACTCGGTGTGCCGGAGACGAAATCGCGAACAGGCCGGATCGGATAGCCGATGTGCTTCACATAGTGCTTGCCGCCATCGCAGAAGATGAGAACGACAGAGTCCACCGCCGCTTTCCAAGCAGTTTCATCCCACGCCTTGGCGGTTGCTGGTGCATACTTGAGGGCGGAGATGGCGGCTTCGCCAGCAGAGCGTTTAGGCACCACCCACATGTGACGGAATTGCTGCTTCGCGTCCTTGTCGACGCGCGGCGACCTCAATGGCACCTTGACTAGGTCCAGGGCGACAGCGATCCTCTGCGCAGCCCAGAACGAGAAGCCGAATGGCGGGAAGATTCCCTCCGGCAAGCCGTTGATGAGGCCCTTGAACCATTCAGATTTAGGCGGTCGGTGCTTGCCGAGAACGGGCCCCGAGCCCATGCCTCCCAATCTTGTAACGAAAAAGAACGGTGCCCAGGTCTCACGCATGGCATCCACCTCGCCCTCTGTCACGAAGATTTCCGGGGGATATGCCAGGCTGTGCGCCGCAACGGTCCAGAAGAGGTGGACGATGTGCGTAGCAAAGGCCTTGACGATGAGGCCGCAATGCAACCAGCAAGTGCTGCGGCCTCCTTGATGAGAGGTGATGCCCCGGAGCAACTTCGGCAAGACAGCGCTGTCAGACCGCGTAACCTCCCATAGAGCGTTGGCGTGGCTTGGGTAGTCTCCCGACTCGACTAAAGGAAGAGTGCCACGCGCGATCACCTTTAGGCTGTCGTACAAGAAGACGGGCGCCACAATCTTGCGGTTTATGGTTTGCCATATCGCAGTGGCATAGTGGCCGGCGCCCGTGTCGGCTCCGACAGGGTTACAAAGAGTACCATACGGGCAGAAGAGGTGGAACCAAACGACCAAAGTGCCAGGAGGCGGCTCCGGCCGGACAGATACCTTCTCGTACTTGGCGACGAGGTCCTTCGTGCCGTGAAGACTACTATCGAAAGAGCAGATACACAGTCGGAACTCGACGCCAGGCGGCGAGGGGCACAAGGTAAGAAACGCGTCCGCGAAGCAATATGACCATTCGGAGTTCATCCACATTGTCGGGCCGCGCGTCAAGAGGTGGTCTAGTTCCGCCCACAGGAGGGAATACTCACGGGCCATGTCCTCTGTTGCACGTGGCCACTTCGCGAACCACTTCCGGAAGGAGTCATGGTTGGGGTCCCACGAGGGCGGAATAACGGGGTGGCTTCGAGGCCGGCGAGCGAGGCGCAGTTGCCTCCAGTCCTCGGAGTTCTACGGCACAAAACCGTTATAAGTACAAGGAACACATGCTCGTGGCCCCACCCGTTGTTTGCGGTGCCTGACCTAGTCCACAGTGGCTCTACGGAAAAGGCGTAGATTGCTGTTTACTGTCGGCATACTATACTCCACATTATTGCAGCCTAGCCAGGTATATGCATCTGTTTGGCATGTTTGTCTCAGTGTGTATGTGCATACTCCTGATGTTAATACATATCAAAAGGCTTCACTAGCTAGTGTGTCCAACGGTACGCCCCAGATTGTTGCGCCGCTCCGCAGATAGGTACCTACCCGCCGTAACTGCCTAGATTGTTGTAAAACCTGTTCTCCTCCGATCCATAGGGCATAACAGACCAAATATTCCAAATACTCATGTGATAGGAACATGTTCCTGGCAGGTACTACACTGGCTGCTTTAGATGTGATTACGGCAAGGCATGGATTGCTGCCAGGGGCCGCAGATTGTTGTCTCTGGGAACACCGTATCGCCATACATGGATACGACCCGTTATTTACCTGCATTTGTATGGCATGCAATTATCAGTGTGAATGTGCACATTATTGACGATAGTACATATCAAAAGGTTGCACTACCTTGTGTGTCCAGCAGTAGGCCCTAGATTGCTGCGCTGCTCCGCAGATTGCTACCTACCCGCCGTTACTGCCTAGATTGTTGTACAACCCGTCCTCCTCCTATTCATAGGGCGTGAAAGACCAAATATTCCGAATACACTGGGTGATAGGAACGTGTTCCTAGGAGGTACTACACTGGCTGCTTTACATGTGATTACGGCAAAGCATAGATTACTGCGAGGTGCCGCAGATTGTTGTCTCCAGGCACACCGTATCGCCCTACATGGATACAAGCCGTTATGTGCATTTAAATCTGTAAGAATGTGCATACGCGTGACGATCTTACATATGGAAAGGCTTTGCTGGCGTGTTTGTTTGTAGCGGCAGGCCGTAGATTGTTGCGCAGCACTGCCGAGTGCTAACTACCTACCGAACGAAACTGTCAAGATTGTTTGAAAACCGGTCCTCCTCCGATTCATAGCTCATGAGAGATCAAGTCTTCCCGATACACTCGGCGATACAAACATGTTACTAGCGGGTACTACACTGGTTGCTTCATTTATGATTGCGACAAGGCATAGATTGCTGCGAGGTGCCGCAGAAGGTGCTACACATATTAGCCTTACCCAGCGTTAAGGCACGCCCTAGATTGTTGCGCCCCGCCGCAGATTGTTGCCTTATTCATATATTAACTCCATATCAGATATTACACTTCCCGGTACTGCGGCTTAGAGGTATTATGCGGGCGCATAGGCTTGAAGACAAGGCACAGGTAGATAGCCGCTCCTCTAGATTGCTGCGCTGCACCGCAGATTGTTGCTTAATTTCTACTGCCTACAACGTTGAAACACTGTCATCGTTCGGATAATAGTTGCGTACATGACACAAGCGCATAGGCTTGCCGTCAAGACAGCGGTAGGTAGCCACACCCGAGGTACGACGTACTTTGTGATAGCGTGCCGTAGGTTCCTGCGGTGCACTTCAATTGTTGCCTTCCGCAGGCGGGAACTGCCTAAAAAAGAGCCCCTTATACTTTGTAGACTTGTACAAGTCGTATTCATGCGGCACGGAAGCACCATGCATGCGCATAGGCACGACGACAAAACACAGATTGTTGGGCCCTTGCACGTAAATGGGCAGTTCTAAATTTATACTGCGGCAAGCATAGTGCGGGTGCACCCACCGTATCGGAAACCAAGTTCACACCGTCCTCGCGTTCACAGGAGGCGGGCTCCTCTCCTGCGTCGTAGAAGACCTCGTCCTGGGCGTCGTCGTCGGCGAGGCCGTCGGAGGCTCGTGCGGCGGATGGTGGCTCGTGGGGTACCGCCTCCGCCGCAAGTTTTTTCGGCGGCCTACTGCGTGCCGGTTGCGTCCTGTCCCCTTGTTTGCGCAGAGCTCCCTCGGTGGTCCCAGTCCCATCATCGGGAGAGTCGGCCGGCACGGGTGTCTCCGGGACGACGTCGTGGCGGTGCTCGGACAGGTGAGGTCCCGATATGGTAGCCAGCAACCTGTCCTTCTCCTACGAGGGTGGGCTAGAAGCAGTGAGACGTGTGATACATAAAGGCGATGCATTCATGTTCACACGAGGCGGTGCGACACGCGAAATGCAAGCGTGGACATGCCTACCTCACGCAGCTCGTCCAGACGAGTAGGCACTTCCTCAAGACGACATTGGACGGCACAAAGCATTCCCTGCTCCTCGGGAAGCCCCACACTCTCCTCGAAGTGGGCCAGTTTCCGCACAGGCGGGCGATCTCGCTTCTTGAAATCTTGGGAATGGTTGGTGAAGAGCTGCCCCGCTTGTCGAGCGAGGGCGGCCACCTGGGCTCTGCGACGTTCAATCTCGGCTTCGAGGAGAACACGCGACTCCTCACAGGAAGCAATCTCGTTGTCAACAGCATCAAGTCTGTCTTGCAAGTGCAAAAGCGACTCTGGCGCCCCCTCCTCCAAGATTGTCGGCAGCCTTGACGGCCCAGCGTCGGGAAACCCGGCGCCACCCTCGTCACCCGCAGCAGCTACATCAGCAGTGGAAGTAGCAGCAGCGCGTGCTTGCTGTAGGGCCTCATCCTGCAGTTGCGCCTGGGTCATGGGAGCCTTGCCCTGTGATATATTGAACTGTAAGTACTAACGCAATCTGCTGTATCGCAGATTGTTACTCCTCGGGCAGATTGTTGCTCAGAGCGCCTAGTGCGTACCTCGCGGCGCCTTGGTTTCGCCTCACTGACCTCGCCTTTTTCTCCTTCGTCCGAGGGGGGAGACTGCGTCGAGGAGGGAATGGGTGAGTTCAATACCTTTAGTGAGATGTGGGGTTGGGGTTCGGCGGTTGGGGTGGGGGTGGGGGGGGGGGGGGGGGTGGGGAGTGTGGGGGCGAACCATGTCCAAAGCCCTGGCGATATCCTGTGTTACCGGCAGTAAATCTTGGGTTTGTTGCATGGAATCGCCGTCAGGTATGCGTGGAACCCCTGATCTCGTAATTGGGCGCTGCGCTGCCGCGGTGCGTTCCGTAGACGCCGGTGGCGAGGCTTGCACGACTGTCGGCGGAACACTGGCCGGATGCTGGCCGCTATCAGATATATCCGCATCAGACTCCTCGTCAAACCCCAGGCGGGGCCAATACAAAGAGGGCGGCTTCCCCCGCACCCGCCGCGAAGACCGCCGCGCCTGCGAAGGTGCTGGCTGGGACTGAGCTACCGGCATAGGAGCCGTGCCCGGGCCTTCCACCTCCGGGGTGGGCCTCCGCCGCCGCCGCCGAGCGTCTGGAGGGTCCTCCAGCGGGCCGTCCGCTGGCTTAACCCCCCAAGCGACATTGCGCATGGACCGTCGCAGGTACGGCTCCGTCATATGGGCGTCTAGTGGCCCGCGCTTCACTCCGACGGGTTGTACGGCTAGCAAGGGTGACCACAGCCCGAGAGGCGTGACAAGGAGTGTGGGTGGATGCGAGGGGGAGGTGGTTCTAGTTCGTTACGGCAGCCGTCGCGTATGTTCGAGCCTCACACTCCCGCACAGGTGGCGGCGAAAACAGTATATTAATGCAGAACAGTAAACCCTAAACGGACATCATGATTTGGCTCGAAAAACAGCAGCAAAACTAGGACCTCGTGGTACAGTACCTTTTTGCTCGCGTTTTGGCCTTTTCTGAGCGGCCCACCATGTATGAGCGGAGCATCCTATGTGCGGCAGGCCCGGCGGTACCACCCCCAGCACCTCCACGTGGTGTGCGGTGGGAACCCCTAAGACCCGTGCCCGGCTGGGGGCGGCAGGGGGCTGAGCGGGGTGGCCGGTTGTGGCGGGTCCTTGGATCCTGGGACGACCGGGGTGTTCTACGAGTCTACGGGGGAGGGGGGGGGGGGGTTTAAATCGTAGTCCCGGTAGCGCCTGCGGGCGCCACCGGGCAGCAAACATGTATGCGGGGAGCTGCTAGAAGTAATTCATGTACGACCTACTAGCGTCGGCCTCTCCCAGATCCGCCTACGGGTGGCGAGGGGGGTATATACGACTCGGACAGGGCGATAGCCAAGCTCGTGCAGCCGCACGTCTTGCGCGCGCAGTTGCCCGACTTCGTGCCCATGATGAACGGTTTCCCGGTAATACATCATGATTCATATATCACCCATCAACAGCATCGCACGACGAATTAAAGTAATGGTGGCCGGGTGCTTTTGCAACTGAGCGTCGAGGTACTAAATGACATCGGTCAGGGTTCGGATGTCGGAGGACACGGCACCAGTCACCAAATATCCTAACTTAAACATCTCGCGATCGTAGCCGTCGGTATAATGCTTGACGTGCTGGCGCGGCACGGGTTTTGCATGGCCGGAATACCCGGCCTCCCGAAACGCGGTGCGTAGACCTTTCACAATAGCGCTGAGATAACCGGGGCTGGTCATGCGTTCTCTAGTGTCCGGATGACGAAACTTACCCTTGTGACGGGCGTGCCAGCAGGATTTGAAGTACACCAATGCATTGAGAGGGATACATGTGGTCAACGCTGGGCGAAGAGGCGCGGGCCCGCCAGCAGCCCAATCTAAAAACTTGGCAGCACCGTGCGCTGGTTGGCCCGGGTGCGAGATTTCTCTCCGCAAGCGGTGGTTTTGGCAACCGCCACCAACGCCGCGTCGGTCTTCTCGATATACGCCGCGGCAGCGGGGTCTTGTCGGGCGGCATGCATAACAACACCGATCATCAGACTTAGCGCCGGATGCCCGCAAGCGGGCACACCTAATAAGGTTAGGTAGCCGGTCAGCTGAATTGATCCCGCCATGTTCGGTTGGGCGGCGGCGCTAGGGACTGGGCCCGCCTCGCAACGTCCCGTGATGCGGCCCATTGCGCCAGCGCCATATCCAAGGCACATGGGCAGGAACATAGTATGGAATAATTCTAAAAGGATGCCGTTAGAGCTGATTTTCCACAGCCGTCGGCGTATCAACAAAGGGGGGGGGGCACTTACACATCTACGCAGATATGCGTAGCGCATAGTTATTAACATAGCACGGCGTAATGTGTTGGTGAATGTAGGTACACGCAGTCGAGCCCGAAATCCCGGGCGTGAATTAAGAGTGGGGGACAGTCAACCCCGAGGGCTGTGTAGCCCGAGAAAATCCGGACTCGACTCAGATGGGAGAATGTTGCCCTTACGGTGACCGCCCTCAGTCCCACCCAAGGCCAGGAAGCACGCCATAGGCGGGCGCGGAGCACACTAGTGGTCGACAGCCAAGCGCCAAAGCCGGCAGATGGGGTATCGCCGAATAGGCTGGGTCTGATGGAGGGCCACGACTGCTGGTAGCCAATGTGTACGATAAACACGCATAAGCATGACTGGGTTTAGCAGCAAAATTGTAGCATGATGAGCGAGTACCCTGTGGTTTTCAGTCACCCCGTTGTACTAGAAATGCAGAGCCGTCCAGACGGTGCAGGCAAAGGAAGGACCATTAAAAACCAGTGAGTTCGCTTTGGGACGAATTGAGAAGTCACTTTGCGGTGCGATGTAAATGAGGGCGCTAAGCCCGGGTGTATGATGGAAAGCGATGCAGTACTTTGTAGAGGAATGGAGCTAGGGGCGCGGGGGCGCGTACCCAGGTACCCAAACAAGTGCCGCCATGCTGCAACTTGGTGGATTCGTAAGATGGACACGCATGCAGCTTGTTATTACTTAAGCATAGCCACGCGGTACGTCATGAATGGGACATCCGCCTAGTTAGGCAAAGTGACCGGGCCCGCCGAGGTTGTGCCGCAATCAAGGCGGCAACCCAGCAAAAGGTATCCGGACAACGAGTTAGTATATCCGGAACGAAGATGGATATTTAACATTATGTACCGAACCCCAGTTGCGGTGGTGGGCCTATGGCAGGTGTAACGGGACGTCAAGGAGGGAAACATGGCGGGTGGGTGGGGGGGGACTACCTGGCTGAGAACGCTCCCCCGCGTCCCGAACGGCTTGGTTATGATCGCGCCCACGTGAAGCTCGGCATTCATCTCCTGCGCAACCATGCTTATTGTCGTAAGGCCGCCATCATACGACACCGAACGCCCCTCCCCGCCGCTGGGTAGTGCGGGGCGCTCGCTGATTCGTTTCGGGGAGACGGGAGTGGCGGAGAGGGAGGCGGGGGCGATGCAGGCGGCGACGGTATCGATGCCCGGACCCGCGCAGCGGCGCGGGGACAGGGACGGGTCCAGGATTCCCAGGCGCAACAAGCGCATGCATATAAATCTAGTGCCGATGCCATCTGCCGGCAGTCTGTATCTCGCCTCACAACCATCCTAGTGCACCGTGCACCAAGCGGGACCCCGAGCGGCTCCGGTCGAGTTTATGCCGAGTGACGGAGAGCCACCCGCATGCACTTCACACAACAGCTTAATATGCCCAATTTTATTTTAGTACCCCAGCCGAGGCACCCACTACCGTGGGAGCCGCAGCGGCAGCCGCGACATGCAACCTTCCAACAACAACGGTGGACGCCCATGCGGAGGGCGCGACTGCTGCGAGTCCGGAGGGCGGCGTAGTCCATGTTCTAGCCGTGGGGGGAGGGAGAATGTTGCCCTGCTTGGGTGATCGCCCTCAGCCTCATCCAAGGCCATACAACACGCCACATGCGGGTGCACATCACACATGATTGTGGTGGACAGCCAAGCGCCAACACTACCGGCAGATGGAGCCGCGCCAAATAAGGCGGGGTCTGATGGAGGGCCCCGCCTGCCAACAATAATTGAGTAGAAACACGTAGCAGTAGGGGTTTGTCAGCAAAAAATAGCATGATTGAGCAAGTACCCTGTGGTTTTTCAGTCACTCCGCTGCTGTATTGGAACTGCTGAGCAGTCCATCCGGTGCAGGCAAAGCAAGGACCAGGAAAAACATTTCATTTCGGGGATGAACTGAGAAGTCGCTTTGCGGTGTTAATGAGGGCACTCAGCCCCGGTTTATGCCGAAAAGGCGATGCAGTACGTCGTAGAGTAACGGAGCTGGCGGGGGAGCGCGTACCCAGGTACCCATACAAGTGCCGCCAGTGGACACGTATCCGTAAGGTGGACACGCGCAGGCAGCTTGCAGTTATTTTCAAAGCATGCAGCACCATCACCAAGTCGCCTGATGAAACCTTGAAGATCATCAGGCACTGGTAGGCCAGCAGCAGCAAACCTGACACAAACAACCCCCCAGTCGCCCGCTGCGGTTGATACAGTTTCTACGGCGCTGCATATTCTCTGGTCGCCCACTCTAGCTCGTACAAACCCCGGGCACTGCAATGGCGGCGGCGAAGGCGCAGGTATGGACACCTCGGCAGCTTGTCGGCGCCGGCAGGGCGCGCTTGCCGCAACGCGCGGAGGCGTGCCGGGCGGCTACTGCTGTTAAGTTGAACACGCAGCGCCCACGAAGGCTAGCCCCCCTGCGAGCCAAGCTCTTCGATGAGGAGCGGCAGGCGGAGCTGCTCTACTTTGATGCCATGGGCGTCGCGGAGGTTACGCGCCTCCTGTTCGCGGCGGCCGAGATGCCTTTCAAGGTGTGTGATAATCCTTAATAATGCCTCGTGCTGGGCTCGTTCTCGTTCCAGCAGCGCGCCCTGCTTGACGAGTACAGGTAGTACCACCCCTGGTGTGGCCGTCGGACCCGACGCGCGCAGTTTCTCACCCAGAGCTCGTGGCTGGTGCAGGACAACCGCTACACCATCGACTTCAGCAGCGGGAAGCCGCAGGTGGAGGCGCGGCACGCGGAGGACAAAGAGGCCGGCGCGTTTTCGTCCAACCTTGGTCGCCTCCCCTTGCTGCGCCTCCCCGATGGCGCCTCAATCGGGCAGAGCAAGGCCATCGGTGAGTCGGACACGTCTCGCTGGCCAAGCTGGTGGAGTACGGCCCATCAATGAGAATGTGCCGTGCGCTCGGCCAAGTCCAAGGTATGAAGCCGCGCGAGTTTCGCTCTTGACTGCTGATTCGGTTTGCCCTTGCCGATCGCAGAGCGCCTGGTGGCCCGGGAGCTCGGCCTGATGGGCGGCTCGGAGGTGGAGGCAGCGCAGATTGACGCATACTGCGAGCACCTCCGCGACATCCGCGAGGCCTATGCCAAGGCCAAGGGCAACCCCTTTGCGCCGCCGACCGAGGAGACCGAGGCGGCGCTCGTCAAGTGGTTCGATGAGGACATGCCCACATGGCACGCACCCTCCCTCCACAGCTATCTGATACTCTGTTCATCGGCCTCCGCCCCCCCCCCCCCCCCCCTCTCATCCCCCGATCTACTGATTATACCGCCAACGATCGCCCCCTGCTGCGCGACAGGATGTCCAAGCTGGAGGTCGCGACTGGCGCTTCTGGCAGTGCCGTGGGGTCCAGCCTGTCACTGGCGGATGTCGCGCTGTTCGCGCTTCTGACCCAGGTGATGCGACGCTCCATCCACATAGACTGTCTAACTAGCCACCAACAGGCACATTAGCTCCCAGCCGTCATCATATCATTATGCTGTCCTCTCCTTCGCACAGCCGCTGCATGCCACCCCGCTGCCGCCAAATTGCGCACATGTCCGCACACATCCGCTCAGCCCACCTGACATTTTATACTCCATAGTCTCTGCGGCTAATGTGGCAACGTCCGCTGCGGCTGTGCAGAGCATCTCTGACGAGCGCTGCGTGAAGTCATACGCGGCATGCCCCAACATCAGCAGCGTCATGGCCGCGGTCGGCAGCCACGAGGGTGTGACACGCTGGCTGGACACCAGGCCGAAGACGGCATTCTAGTTGGGGGGTATGGTTTTGCGGACGTGGAGCGGCGGCAGTGAGACCTCAGGCACAAGATATACAGGCTGGAGTAGGGAAGACTTCCTGACAGATTCAGCACATGTAATTGTGTCCTTACCGCTACCCTCCAGCTCTCTCTCTCTCTCTCTCTCTCTCTCTCTCTCTCTCTCTCTCTCTCAGCGCATTTGATGCTCCCCTACTACAGCAAACTACCACAGCACAAAAGTTCAGCGAGCATCAGTGACATCCCTGTAGCAATGCGGATTTAACTATTTGTTTGGGCGACTCCACAAAAGTACTCTATAACAGCAATGTTCTTACACAATTATCGCCCGATTATCGGGCAGGCAGTCCCTGGCCAGCTCAACGAGGGACCACCCTGACATGCAGCCCCACTACGCCGCTACGCGCTGCCCGCTCCCGGAACCCTGGGATGTCGTCATAGATAGCCACTCCCTCCGCCAGTGAGCGGCAGCCAGGCAGGCACGCCTCCAAGCCATCTGCGCGGAGCATCTCCTCAAATGACCTATAGCCACGGATGCCCACCACCTCAACAATCACATCGTCGGTGGGGCAGGCATTGTAGAAGAAGCGGATGGTATCCCCGGTGCGGATTGCTCGGAAGCGCCCGGAGTTTATGCGCCCCTCCACCGTCTTGCGCCCGCTGCGAAGCAGATGCAGATACTTCTTCATCAGTGTGAACTCGTAGTGCTGGCCAGGTACCTTCCGTGGTGCCGGCCTGGATGGCTCGCTTGTGACTGAGAATAGCTCAGTGACAGCTCGCATGGAATCCGGGCTGCTGCTCCAGTTGTCGCCCATCCGCCGCTGCGTCTTCCGTCCAGACGGCGTGTTGTAAGCAGCATGGTCCGGCTGCCCTGTCGGGAGGTCGACCTCATCGCGGGAGCGCTTGCTTCCCAGCGCACTCCGGGCATAATTCTTCCCGAGGCTGTCGCCACCATCACTACAATCCGGCTTGGAAGACTGCGTCGGAGTGAGCCGATGCCCAAGCACGAACTTTGATGTGGCCTGATCAGTGATGGAGCCGCCCGAATCAAACTTTCTGGGGGGTGACAGCTGTAGTGGCTCGCCCGTCTCTTCCACGGCACGAGCAAAAAGGAATTCCGACACTCCCGCCTTGTACTTGCCGACCCACTCCGTCACATTCTTGAATCCTCGGCGCAGGAAGAATGCTATCGACTGCGGGACCTCGTCACTCACAGTGACGTGCACGCTTCTTGCGCCAGCCTCGCGCGCCTCAGACATCACATACGACAGCAGCTCGGTGCCGAAGCCATGTCCGGATGTGCGATTGGCCTCTAGAAGCAGCAATGTCTTGACTTCCAGGCTGTTGCGGAGCCCCAGCGCCGCATGCTCCTCCGTCGGATTGCGCTTAAAAACAACCAGGCCGACAGGCTCTTGATCCTCGCGCCCAAAGGGGTAAGCCACCCTGCACTTGCGGTCCTCGCTGAACCGGATCTTTCGTAGAGCCGACTCTTGCTCACCGTAGATTGGCGCAAGTACCGATAGGAAACATTCCCTTACAGCGTTCATGTGCTTGCGGTCGCTTCGCGGTGAGACAAAGCTCAGCCTACTGCCGTGGCAGTGTCTCTTCACTGATGCCGCCCGGGACGAAGTAAAGGGCCGTGGCTGCGTGGGCACAGTAGGTACCATCGTGGTTTGCGCCTCGGTTGCCATCGAGCACTGCTTGTGTGCTCGATAAACCCCTCTGCTGGCTGTTGGATATGGCTCTTGATGATATGGCTCGTCGGCGCGGCGGTTCGACTCGCCTGCGACTACTTCGATTCGACTGCGCTGGCCGCGAGTTTGAATGGTGGTCGACGAGCGGGCCTCAATAGGTTGTTACTATACCTCGATCAGATAAGCGTACTAAAAAGCAGCGGCGACTGATTGGTGTGGGTACTATTCGAGTATTTGAACGAAGGTGGGGGTGGCACTTCGAAGGTGAGTCGAGAAAGGCTGTGTGCGTCTCCGTACGTTTCGAACGACTATTTATCCGCAGACCCTGCCAGACCCCACTCCAGTACCGTTTTTAATTAGCATAACGCCGCTCTGCGGCGCGTTTCACGACGGACGACGTCGTCCTGACGATTAGTCGCTAGAAGGATTAGTCGCTGCTGTAGCTAGTCGCTATAGAGCGCAATCTCAATAGCATGCTAGTACTCGTAGCAGCAGCGCAGTATAGTACCGGGTAGTGGGTGTTACCGTGTTTGTACTCGTAGAGCTACCTATGTGAACTACAATATTATTTATCATATTGTAGCGCTCAGCATGTCGTAGCAATAGAGCCAGTGGTAAGGTACTTGTACTTGTACCTCTTTCCTGTCACTAGCTACTTGCGCTTTTATTGTTGGTCACTATATTATATGCACTGGCGACTAAGTAAATACGAGTACCCGCCGGAGCGGCTGGCACAGCGCAGCCCACCAGCACAGCGCAGCAGCAGGCGTTGTTGCGCCCGTGGTGATAGACTGCTAATATAATAGGATATATAATAACAGTCATGAATATGATTATAGGCGTAGATGCTGGATGCCATTAAACCCGAAAAACGCGAGCAGGAACAGGAACAACCACATTAATACGGGATAGTTATGGCGCTAATAAATGATTTAAAAATATTAATAACGGCGCGGGAATGCAGCGGATGATTCAGAAAGTCGCCACTACTTGCACGATGCCCGCATCGATTCCTGTGCTCGCGCCGTTAATTCATACATAATCATATATCATTTATCTATACCAATGCGTCTCTCGAGCCGCAGGGTATGGATATTTTAGCGCCACAATACATGGCATTATCTCATACTGTTCTTGTGGTTCGTTCTCGCGATCCTGTTCAGGCTCGCGTTTTATATTCCGCCGGTATTATCGATTAATCATAAAGTAAAAAACAATCGTCATAAAATAGAGACGAATCGCGGTAAATAGATAAATAGCTATAATAATATTCGCGGCATCCGTCGCGTACCTGGCGGTAAGGCCGTAAGAGTATCGGTAATCGGTCGGCACGTGTGAATTAAAAACGTGCCAGTAAGAATAACTAGTAATGGCGCGTACTTAATCTGTAGATCTACGAATAGCGACGAGTCCTCGCATTTCTAGCAACGATATGGGTCGCTCGTCCTGCTGCGCGACGATTTCTTTATGGTCGCGCGCGTCGTCAGCATATGTTGTTCAGCGTCTCGACATCTCGTCGCTGCACAACACAATATTGTACAACACACAATACCTGCGTCCCTAATAATACATACAGCATACATATTTATCCTTATTAGTTCCCGACATCTTCACAACACGACAATCATTTTCATCGCCCCACTACTACCCACTTAGAGTTTTCGATTTCGCTCCTTCCCTGTTCTGTATCACATATTGCTGCTTCTCCACGCATCCTTTCGGAAAGTTCCGTGCGAAACGAAGTCCAGACGCTGCGATGGCGTCTGTGTACCCGTCGTACGCCGCTTCACTGGGCACCAATTGCTACGTTGACCGCGCGGCTGGTAGACTAGCATGTCTCGCCGGGTCTCCGGTCGATGACACACAGCCAGCAGCACGCGGTGGCGCGTATGCATCGTCGGACAGCCGGGTTATCGTGCAGGCGCCCCCGGCACCTACCAGTTGGGCGTCCGTGGCTGCGCGAGCGCGACATCAGCATCTACGCGTCGGCACGCGTAGTGGACCTCTTCTGGCGACGGTGCCGTCGAACTTTAGCCACGATGACACCAGTTCGTCGCAGGGTAGTGCGAACGATGATGCCGCCGCTCATGATCCCGCCATTTATGGAAGGAAGGTTTCGGTTGTATGTGTCAGTGCACGGGCAGCGACTCGTCCGCACAGCTATGGGGTGGTATCACAGCCGCCGCTGGCGGTGCACAGCGAGCAACCCGCAGCGATGCCAAACGTCGCCGTAACAAGCCGCCACGTGGTCCGAGACGCGCATATGGACGACATCCACGGTCTGCTAAATCTACCCGGAAATTCATTTGTAAGCAGTAGCAAGGACGGCCATCTGAACGTGTGGAGCACCGATGGCAGCTTCCTGCGCACTGTTCGAGGCCGGAGCCGGCTGGACTACACCAAGTGGGTCACCGCTATCTGCGCACTGAGTGGGCTCGCGCCGAATGCCGGACACACGGCTGACAGTGGGATCTTCGCATACGCCACACGCGATGGACGGATGGAGGTCCTGGACAGTGTCGATGGTTCATGCCGCATGCAGCGCTTCCTAGACATGCGAGACTCTGGACACTGCTGCAAGACACGCAACGCAAATCGGGTCACGTGCATGGCCTTTGACGCCGGCTCCACGGCTCTCGACGAGCCCCGCCCACCCCATCGGGGCCCACGCGACGATCAAAACGATCTTCATGGGCACCTCTATGTGGGCAGTCCGACCTGCTTCCGGGTATACGACTTAAACACCGGCGATGTAGTGGGCACACAGATTACGAGTTCCAACGACTGGGTGTATACCATCACACCCGTGGGTGGCAGCTTCAGCTCCGTTCTGGTGGCAACAGGAGCAAGCCTTGACCTGTGGAGCAGCAGTAGTACTGCCAGCAGGACGCGCGACGCAGCCAGCTCGCTGTGTTGGACGCGCACATGCCGGTTGCTGGATGAGCCTCGACACAGGCGGCGAGCTGCCTGCAAGCCCCACATCTCAGCAGGGGCGCAGTCCCATCAGCGCCCATTCATATCTGCTGTGACACAACTCGAGGGAGGAAACGCGGCGCTGTATGGCCTTGCTTTGTTCGACGGTTCTATTCGGATTGTGGACATCTCGACTGGAAGGGAGACAGCCCGCTGGCAAGAACACACCGGACGCACATGGGCAGTAGAGAACCTCAGCCACTCACTCTTCGCCACGGGGGCCGACGATCACTGCATGAAGCTGTGGGACCCGCGCTGCCCGCGGTCCGTCCACACAGTGACTGATCAGATAGGCCGTGTCTCCACACTGCTTCGTGTGCGGATGGATCCCGCCACAACCTGGGTGAGCGGATGCTGCAGCGATGACCTCTCGCAGCGCGGTGCACCGCGCGGCCAGTTGAACTTCTGGGACCTACGGGTCATGCCCAAGCCATACAAAGTGGCAGCCCCCAGCGTGGAGGAATCAGGGGTGAAATATCATCTGGCATAACATCTGCTGCACCATGAAGCGGCAGGGTAATCCGACACCAACATGGCCGTTGGCAATGCATGTAAGGAACGGGACGTATTGCCATGCACGCTGCTCCTCGGCAACCCAGCATCAATCCGGCAAAGAGTTCATTTTGTGCACACATGGCGTTGCAGTTGCACTGACACGAGGATCTATTACAGCACACGTTCACATTGAAATTGAAATTTGTTACAACTTCATTCCTGCCAGTCTTCCAATAAAGCAGGCCAGCTGTCTCACGACCCGGCTGCGTGAACCTGCATAGGGTTTGCAGTAGCACGCAGGATGCAGCCCTCTGAAGGCCAATCGTCAACAGAATTATTATACCGACAATGTGATTAAGGGTCAATCAACCGGCTACATACATTTACTGGCGCTGCCTGCTGGACTGCATGCGCGACTTGCAGTGTGCTATGAACGCACCAGACGAGTCAGACGGCGTCAGATGTCTGGCGGCATCAGACAACATTAGACAGCGAGAGGACATGCGCGCTCGGAACGGAAACGCGACGAGTGTAGAAACTGGCACATCCCGCAGGACGGATGTGAGTGTACCGATGACGGCGCGCGTACACATCGATGCAGACTGAAGCAGAAGGGGATGGTAAAGATAGCAATGATCTTGCTATGACAATGAAGGGAAGTGTATCGAAGGTGGTGCGCATCACGGCACGGTAATATAACAGTAGGGGAAACCTTACAGAGGACATTGCACTCAGCCCCACAACAAATGCGATTGCCTCTGGGCAAGGCGCACGATGTGAGCGCTTGGAACATGCCCTTGCCTGCTCTGTCGTGCATTGCCCGGTGAGCATGTATGATTCTTGCAGCTCTGCTTGGCTTGCATCTTTCGCAATGCAGTATGCCAGCAAGCAGTATTAAGTCTATGGTTCTGCCTCTGCGGCAGCTCGATAGTTTTATCAGATTTTAGTTAGGTGGCGACGTTTACGAGGAAGGGAGGTCTAGAGGGCGCACTGCAGGGAGTTCTTGGGGTCGGTGATGGAGTAAGGCACAAAGTCCTCGGCCATGGAGACGCCGTACGTGGCGGCGCCCTGCACCAGCGGCGAGACGTGGCCATACACGAGCTCGAACTCGCCCGAGCCGTCGTTGGCGAGCACGATCTGGAAGGTGCTGCGTACGGAGGGCTCGTCGACGTCTGCGAAAGAGTAGGGGATGTTGAGGTAGGTGATGACGGTGGCGGGTCGGCGGTCGGCCGTGCCGACCTCCCCTACAAAGCCAGCGAACAGGCGCACGTCGCCGCAGTCGTCGAAGCCGCAGTAGTCCATCGCCAGCGCGGTGTTGAGCCCTAGGATGGCGGGCCCGCGGGCCCAGTCGAAATGGCCGTCGAGAGAGTAGTCGTAGCGGGCGCGCCTGAAGTGCTTGGCGAAAGTGAGGTAGCCGTTGGGGTGAACCGTGACGCGGCGATACGCCTTGGTCGATCCGCTGTACCAGTCGTAAAAGTTGAACTTCACGGGCAGGCTGACGGTCACGCTGCGCCAGCGCGACATGTAGTTGCGCAGGCTGTAGACGCCGCTGCCGGTGTAGCGATACGGCAGGTCGCCCGGCCCTTCGTACGCAAAGCTGGACTTGCAGGTGGTGAAAAAGGTGCCGTCGCTGCCGGGCACCGGGGTGAACTTTATCTTGGCGCCCGACAGGAAGCGGGTGTCGGCCTCGTCCTCGATGAGCTTCGCAGGCGTGCCGCAGCCGTCGAGGTAGGTGTAGCTGCCGTCATCGTCGGGGTTGCACGACAGGAAGCGCTCCTCGTACTCGGCGTCGCAGACGCAGACGCCCGAGCAGTAGCGCACCTCGCGCACCACGGGCATCAGGATGTCGGGCCCGTTGATGGCATTCTGCGAAAAGTACTTGTTGCCGCATAGCGGCGCCGCGTTGCCTGCAGCGTGAATGCCACACCACCACAGCTGTGTCAAGCGCGAGGTATCACTTTGAACGACGGACGGCAATGGCGGGTCGGCGCCACATAGGCAAAATAGCAGGCGGGAGCTAGCCGTCGTATCTCGGTCCCGGTATGGGGATATCTGTACTGTTAACCTTCATAAGGAAGCTGCCAATACATCTCTCCTGGTTTGTCGCTATATGTCGACCAAGGATTATAATATTATCATAGTATTCCGCAACAAAGTACGGTCGTATAAATAACACTTTAGTCTAAGACGTGCGATTATGTTGTTTTGAATCAACATCATCCATTGCCATTACTAATTCATGGTAACAGGCGTGTGGACTGGCACACACCGGCGGGGGGGCATTCGCCCACTTGCTCCCACAGCGTGTACGCCTGGTCCGCGAGCTGCGGGCTGTCGCGGCACAGCTGCAGCGCGTCGCTGGCTAGCTGCGCGGGTGCAGGAGTTGGGGAGGGGGTCGGGGAGGGGGTTGGGGCGGCTGTGGGGGAGGGGGTAGGGGAGGAGGTCGGCGCGGGCGTCGGGCTCGGCGTGGGGGCGGACGTGGGCGACAGTGTCGGGGAGGCGGCTGCCGCGGTGGGGGCGGGAGTGGTGGGGGCGAGAGTTGGCGCGGGCGTGGGGGCGGGGGTCGGCGCGGGGGTGGGGGCTGGCGTCGGGGCGGGGGTCGGCGCGGCGGTGGGCGCAGGGGTCGGCGAGGGGGTGCTGGGCGCCGGGGTGTTCTCCACGGTCTCCACGGTCATGAAGGGAGAGGGCAAGTACAGCAGTTTGTTCGCCGGCGTGGCCGCCATGTTCGCCACCTCGTCCGACGGCGTCAAGGTCGAAGGCACACTGGCCAAAAACTCGGCATATTCCTCAGAGGACAGGCCGAAGTCTAGGAAGGCCGCCTCGTCCAGGCCCTTAACGAGGCCGGTCGAGGCGGTGTCGACAATCCACTGGATGGCTTCCGCAGGGGTGGCGTCCGGATGAACCTGCCGCATGCCGGGATGGACGTGAGACTGCGTCCAACACCCGGAAAAATAACAACTACGGGGTATGGACGGGCGGTGCGGAGTGCGGGGCGTACCTGGAAAAAGAGGGCAATTGCGCCTGCGGCAAAGGGAGCGGCCATACTTGTGCCGCCCATCCAGGTATACTCGTTGGTTGTGAGGGCCTTGGCCGACTTGATGCCAGCGCCCGGGGCGAAAATCTGGGCAAGGGAATGAATGCACCGCTACCTCAGCACCGACAGAGCCGACAATGTCGACCATCAGGGCCGGCCGATCGCGCGGCTCACCTGCACACAGGAGCCCCAGTTGGAGAACATGGTCTTGGTGTCCATGACGGTGGTGGCGCCCACAGTGAGCGCCTCGTCGACGTGCGCCGGCGACTTGGTGCAAGCGTCCTCGTCCTCGTTTCCGGCAGCAACGACGGTGGCCAGGCCCACGTCCGTCAGCATCTTGATCCAGTCGTCCCAGTACTCGCCCTTCGCCCCGCCCAGCGACATGTTGACCACGCCCTTGGCGCTGGGCTGAGTCTGCTTGATCTGCAGCCACAGGGATAACGCACAACTTTTAATCAATAAGTGCTCATCTACTTTCGGCGGGCGTGCGAAACTCGGCGCCGCCATAGCTCAGCGTCCGGCAGCTCCCGGCTCGTACTGTTATTTCATCTGCATGGTGCTAATTAACCAACGGCCAGGTGGTGATGGAGGGAGGGGGGCGGGGGGGGGGGGGGGGGGCACCTCTGTCATTTTGGCCACAACCCACTCGATAGCGGTATATACATCGGAATCGGTGGATGTCAGTGCCTTGACGACATGGATGGTGCAGCCTGGCGCCACGCCGTGGTTGTTGCCCGCCATGGTGCCGGCCACGTGGGTGCCTGAACGGTCGGCCAAACATCAGTACCGTGACTGGCACGGCGGCGCGGCGTTGCTCCAACACATGTAGAGATTTATCAGCACAGCGGCAGAGCCGCTCGCCCATAGACACGTGCGGCACTGCTGTGTCCTACCGTGCCCCATGTCGTCCTCCTGGGTGTCGGCGCCGGTGAATACATCGTACTGGGAGGCAATGCGGTTTGGCTGGAACTCCTCGTGGTAGGTGGAGACACCCGAGTCGATCACAAAGCAGTGCACGCCCTCGCCCGTCACGACCTGCCGGTCCAAGGCGACGTCCAGGGTGATCTCGCGCCTGCATGAGGGACTAAGCATCAGCTGCGCTACTATATGTGGCGTTGCGGGCGGTTTACTTCCATCCAGGGGTCCGGGAGGGGGGGGGGGGGGGGGTGAACTAATGACCGTTATTGACCGGTTACTGATAAGCAGGTGTGAGCGGTAACTGGTGACTTGGCCCCACTTCCTACACATCCGGGTGTCTCCACACCCCCAACCCAAACCGTGGTGGTTTCTAGCTCTAGCAACACTCTGGCCACTCCAGCTCAGCAACAATAAAGGCTTGTCAACCGAGTCGCCACATTTCAGACCATCTGGGGGGCGGTATTACTAACCAGTTGATGACTCCCCAACAAAACACACTGGCAGCTGAGGGATTTCTAATGACCAGTAATAGGTATAGGCGCGCTGCCCTTGCCGGGTCGGTGGATGCCAGTGACGCCTGCGTGGAAATGGGAATGGGGGTGGGCAGGAAGGAGGAGGGGTGAATTACCGGGAGATGCGGTCGAGACCCCAGTCCAGGTCCTCCATCGACCACGGCGCCGTCTCCCAGTTGTTGAAGATGCCGCTGGCGCAGTGCGGGACGGTGCACTTGGCGTAGGCGCGCTGGTCGCCGTTCATGTAGGGGCACAGTGGGAAGTCGTAGCCGAAAGCCTTGCGGCAGTAGGTGTTCCCCACCCACTCCGCATCGTCCGCATCCGCTGCGGTCCACGCGGCGCACTCCACGTCGGCGCCCGCCACAGTCTTGCCATCACCGCTGCGAGTGGGCGAGCACGTGGCATCAGCGGCAGGGGGCACAGCAGGACCGCTCGCGGCCGGTGCCTTAGGCAATTTAAGAGTAGGACCGTTAGGGAGTTTCTGAGACTTAGGGGACATGTGTCCAGTGGGGCCTTCCCCCAGGCTTGAGGGGATGCTCACAGGTATGGGACGTTGTCGCCCACGTAGCAGTCGGCGCCATCAATACTCTGGACGCTGGCGATGAAATTGGAACTCTCTAGGGTGACCTCCTTCAGCCTGCGGCGCCTGTTTGCCCTCTCCGGGTCGTACCAGCCCTCTGCCTCAGCGCGCCGGTGGATCTCCTGCTGTGCCTTGTACCCCTTGAAGGTGGACAGAGCCATGCGGCGGATCTGCGGGGGGCAAAAGGGGGCCAACATGGGGCTAACTCACCGCCAAACCTCTCACCGTGAACGGGCATTGCCGCCAGACAGGAGAGGCAATCATCGAGGCTCGTCATGGCATAAGGCACGATTTGGGGTGTCTAGCTGCTGCGTTCTTATTGGTACGTATGTTCCGGGTACATTACGATAAGGAGGGAGAGAGAATGTCTCACTGCCGGCATGAGAGTGCTGCAGCGGCACCATGTCTGTACTAAATGAGACTGCCGAGCGAGCATCCCCTCATCCCAATTGGGTATGCATGCGGAGCTCCGTTAATATTGCTCATGTATACGTACTGACAAGAATGTATATTCCAGACAGTCTATCTGACCATAAAATAGCCACATAGTATAGCCACATAGAACCCCCCTCTCCCCCCCCCCCCCCCCCCCATGGACACACAGACACACAGGGAGAGAGAATGGATGAGTGGATTTGAGTATTTGCCTGGACTGTTTTTGGGTGGTGGTGAAATATTTCAAAATATGTGCACTGTCAGCAATAGTAAGGGCTGCAAGGCCAAGTCTTGCAGCTGTAATGACAAGAAGCGATGTCGACTACAGGCGTATTACTGGTCGTCGACCAGTAGAAATGGATATGAGTAGGAGTGTAAATAACGCCGTTGTGTTATCCGGGCAGAGGGGGTCAATCACAGTGGACATATTACTCGCACCTCTTCATGGCGCTTGTGCTGGTGGGGGTCGGCGTGGCGGGGGTGCATCTTGTGGTAGGAGGGCGTGCCGGTGCGGACGAGCTTGTGGGCCTCAGAGCACCCGCACGGGTTGGACGCGAGAGAAAATTCGCTGGAGCCGAGCAGGCCGTCCAGGTCCACGCGGCTGATGTTGACGCGCAGCAGGCCAATGCTCATGGCGCCGGGGTAGCCGTCATCGGCGCCAACACATGTCCCGTTGTACGCCTCGATGGTGGCGCAGCAGTCGACCATGGCCGCCATGCCCAGCTGCCCACCGCAACAGCGGCAGTGTCAGTCAGTGTTAGTCAGCGTGTGAATGCTGAAGCCCGTTCAGGCTGCAAGCAGGGACGGGCCTTCGCAGGGCGCGTACATCCTTGTCGACCTTGAAGAGCCAAGCGTGGTCGGCGCCTCCGGCGGCAAGCTGAATGGGGTTCTTCAGCCTGTGGACGTGCCACAGATGTCAACCTCAGGAGGTCCGCGGAGTGAAGGGATGGGGCATCAGGAAAGGGGAATGACGATGCCTACCCGTTCTCGTTGAGATCGTAAACTGGAATGCGCGCGAGCAGATTGGCAACGCCAGACTGCGCGGACTGCGCCGAGGCAGCGCTCAGTGCCTTTGGCATCTTCAGCTCGTCTACCGCGGCATTGGTGCTATCGTCCTCCGTCATCAGGCTGACGCCCGGCCGCACAAACACCTGCGCAAGGATCCCAGCACCAGTAGACTCAGCCCCAGTCAAGTCCGGGGGCAGTGCAAGCGTCGCCAGAGAGCGAGAAAGGGAGCGGGAAGGGGACATTGATGGCGTTGGTGAACTCGCTGGGGCAAATACTCACCCGGATCTTGGCCACTGGCCACTGCTTGAGGGCGAACGCATTGTTGGCAGGGTACACAACCTCCACGCCAGTGGTGTTGGAGATTGTCACAGTGTAGCCGAGGGCAGAGTTTCCCAGCTTTGCTTGAGAGTCAGAGACCTGTCGTGAGCGCCACAGGCCCTCAGGGAGGATGAGAGGAAGGGGGAGGTGGGGGGGGGGGGGGGGGGGGGGGGGCTGCAGGGCAGCGTCTGCATGCATTGCATGTTTTGCTGCGTAAGGAGACTAAGGCACAAAGGGAAACCGTGCTGCGACGTTTCCGCACCTCAAACCATTCCACAGGGAAGTTGAAGGCGGAGTTGTCGCCCAGGGTGACTCCGATAGCATCGGGCTTGATGGCAAATGCGTCAAAGGTGTCATTCCTCAGCTTGCTCCACGCCTTGTTGTCCGCATTGACCTGGACCAACGCCAGCAAAGGTCAGCAGGAGTGCGCGTGATTGTGCTGCGGCGCCTTACATAACCAGCTCCGGAAGACCCTGGCAGATACACAGAGCAGCAGCTCACCGAGACAACTTGGGAGATGGATCCAACTGAGACCGGCGTAGTTGCGTCATTCTTCACACTCATGATGCCGTCACCCCCAACCTTGGTATCCTGCGGGTCTCAAGCAAAGGGAGCGAGCGAGCCGTCGTTATCAATGTCGACCGAGCATGGCGGGTGGCAATCATGCAGCTAGGGGACAGTGATGTCAGGAGGGTGTGGGCAGCGGCACACCTTGGTAAGGTACACCACCGCGAACACCAAACCGCAGTTGGCGGCCAGCAGCAGCAGCACGAGTCCAGCAAGAAAGAGGGCGCCCCTCACCGCCTTCTTCACCTGGCGCTTGCTGTTGCGGTACAGCACACATGCCTGCATACATTTTGTCAGAATCGGTTCATTTACTCATTCACACTCGCTGCTCATACTTCAGCCATGGAGTCCATGGGAATTAAATAAGGAATGAGTAATTAGAAAATGCAACACGGCAATGCAGTGCGACGGAGGCCCATACCCGCCCAAGCTCTTCTGAGCTGACGGTCCCGTCCTGATCCCGATCGAACACCTTCAGCTCTTCCTGCAGGTCTGGCGGGAAAGATGCCAGGGAGTAGGTACCGTTGGTGTTGGCGAAGTCCTTGAAAGTTCTCGCGGCCTTGGTGATTTCGGCGACGTCCACCGTGCCGTTGCCGTCCTCGTCGAACGCAGCCAGCGCCTCCTTGAAGCCCATGGAGAGCTGGCGGTAGTCCAGCTTTTCCGTACCCGGGTCGGGGTATATCTTGGCTTGGCCATCCTTACTCGGCATGTTTGCACTGCGACGACGTACCAGCGCCGAATGATTACTACAGTAATGGCCACCACGCGTTATGCAAATGTAGGGTAAAATAACGCGCCGGCCAGTCCGGCTAGCGCTGACAGTGCTGCGACGACCAGATGTCACCAGCGCGCGAGACTTGTGCCGAGGGCAGTGGCCCCAACTGCGGGGTAAGCCCTGACAAGTGTCGAGAGCGACGGTGGGCTTGCCGCCGGAGCGTAGTTGAGCGACGGGCCATCATCGGCACACCCGCGTTGTCGGCACCCACTCGGGGGCCCACCCGGCGTGATCAAGGAAGGGCATAGGGAGGGGCGTGAGGGCACCGCTGGGGCGGCCTACTGTACCCGTACTCGCTCCATGACAGAATAGCCTGCAGTAAGCTGATGAACCTCCCCTGCGTGCTTAGCCCCCGGACGAGGACGCCGCGTTGGGTCGGCGAGTTGAGCGCATGGCGATGTATGCGGGGGTACTGGTGATCGCTCGCGTTACAAATGCGGAAGTACACCGTAATATACTGCGGTCTGTACGGGCGCGTGTCTTATGTTACTACTCGGCCCGCGCCGCGCCTCGACGCAGATTACTCCGGCCACCCGCCCCCCTCGGAGAAATTTACACGGGCTGCACATGCCGCCCGTAGTGACGGAGGACGGTGGAAGCAGCTGGGGTGGCGCAGACCCAGTATCCATAGCCAATGACCTCACCTTTATAACTGCTCACGTGCGAGGTCAGACCGCAGCGCTGCAGGTGCTCGCGGCAAGACTGCGCCTGTGCAGAGGCACAACGCTGTACGCGGGTATGACCACAAACGAACTGTCGGCGCCTGATATTACTGCTGATGGCAGACACCGCGCAGCCGCTCCTGGGCCGCTCTCGTTATTATTATATAGCGACTACAGTCGTAAGCAAAGCAGGGGGCTCGCAGTTTTGCCAAAAAGTGTCAGATCTCATACAACATTTGGCACAGGGGCTCAGGCCCCAAAACACGCATGAAAGGGTTGGGAAGGGTGGGTTGCGCTAGCTGGAAGCTGGCGCAAAGGCAGAAGGTGGAGACACCGCCGCGTCGCGGGGCGTCATATCGGGGTGAGGGATGGACGTGGGCACACGGCAGTAGCGTACTAGCCGCGTATGGCGGAATTGTAACGTCGGGTAACACCCGTCGTACTTAGCCCCGCCCGAGCAATTCAAACCTCGTGATTAATGGGCCGGGTGGCCGCTGTGTTGAGTGGGCACGCCCACCCACCAGTGAATTCGACCTTCGAGTTGGTGGGTGAGCTTGACGCGGCCGGACCAAGAGTCGCGAGTCTTGAGCACATCATGCCGCTCACCAGGTAGAAACGGGCGGGAGCGATGGCCAAGTACAGAACCTGGCACTTGCCCGCGAGTGCGGCTAGTTTGCGAGCAAGCAGCCACCGGCGGTCGTGCTTCGCACGCTGGATCATGGCTTTCGCGGTATGAGCAATGACGGGAAGTTTCGGAGCCGGCGCACGAAGAGTAGGTGACCCCGACGTATGGATAGTAGTATTTGCGTGTGGTAGGTGCACACATTGCCACCCATGCCCCCCGTTTCGATAGCCCCACACGCCCATTGTCAGCCTTGTGTCGATACATGCGCCGGGGCACCTATGATCACTGTCGCGGTATTGAGAACATTGCGACTGAGAGACTGCCCTAAATGGCAGAGCTCGGATTTAAACGAAACCACATCCCATACACCCTTGTTGAGGTTGCGCAACAAGCCAAACCCCGAGAGACGGCGTTCGATGTAGTCGCGTTGCGAAATGGCCTCAGCCTGAGTCTGAGCTAGTAAGAAACAAATTTCGTCCATGTTAGGCAAGATGCGCATGCCAAATCGGCGCCGGGGGACTGGCGTGCCGTCTGCTTCAGTCGGGATACGACGAAATGCCCCGGTGAGGACGTTGGTGATCCAACAGAAGTAGCACGGGGGCAAATACCAGCCCAAGGGAAGGCAGTCGGTACAGAGTAGCGCCGCGGTCATCAAGTATGAAAAAGTTCATGTCCTCGGGGGCGTTTACAACCGCGTAAACCACATCGTGCAGGTTCAATTGCGGCATGTAAATCTCAAGGCGCGCAAATTTTCGCAAATGCGAAAGCGTCTCGAACGAAAGATAGATCGCGTGTCTCGCAGTAGCGATGAAGGTGACGGAGGTCAATGATGAGCCTCAATCCAGGCATTTGTTTGTTCCATGCTTAAGAACCAAGAACACGCGAGACACCCATTTTGCGCAGTAGCCTCGCTCCCATGCCCCAACGGCCAGGAAGCGAGCCAATTAACCGTCCATACACTTCAGTTGGGCCGGAGTAGAATCGTCCTCGATCGACATCCAGATGAAAGAAACCGGGGGCGAGCCCGTCCAAAAACGGGGCGCATACATCTCTAGATATCATGCTGATAACACGGCGATTCATACTAGCGCGACTTGCCGGATGCTGAGATTACAACGGACGCGATGTCTTATAAAGGGGGACTCGGGCGTGCAAGAATCGGCGCGATGGATGTCGCGAGGGGGGCGAGCAGAGCGCCATGTCGCTATGGCGGCCCTCTCCGCGTCGGCGTTTGGGTCCACGGCGCGCGGCACAATAGAAGTACCGCGGCGTGGGAGTAGCCATGTGCCATGGGCGCTGGCTTGGCCACTGGCAGTGTATGTCACTTTCTACTCGCATGTTTACTAGCCGACGAGCATGCGCTGGCATGCGGCCGCCGCCCCAATCGGAGCGCATTTCGGCACCTACGCCGAGTAGGGCGGGACTAATAGTCCAGATCGAGCCGTGCCCACACTACGTTACGGGCAGCCACGGGTCACTGTTGGTCGACACTAGTCGAAGGGACTGGCTGACCTTGTTCCACTGAGTGGGAAAGCGATGCGGCTCCGTCCTCTCCTCGCGTTGGGCGAGTTAGCAGTAACTCGTTTGCGGGTAGCAGTTAGCGCGTCGCAAGCACAGCGCGTCCATTAACCACACAACAAACCCTAACAGGGGGGGGGGGGGGGGGGGGGGGGGGAGGGGCGCGAAGGGCTACGCTCACCATACACAGTACGATGGCGGAAGACCGGCACCTTGCGCGGGAGAGTTGCCGCGACTTTCCTGTGGTGGGCTCGATGGAGCGTGCCACAACAAAGGAGATAGCGTGGACCGTCCGGTCGGCCGCCGAGGAGGCAAGTGGTGGTCCTGACTGGCCCCCGTATACATTTGCGCGTACAAGCGCGCTACGGGGGCCGCGCCATGGCTTTCCCTTACAATGAGAGAAACCACATAAAGATAGTCAGACAGATACTTGAACGTGACATAGACTTGCTCGAAACGACGACGCGGCACAAGACCTAGAAACACAGCGCTACAAGAGACGAGCGACCGAATAATGGACCGGGTCAATAAGCACACAAAGCTGGCAGCTACGGCCATCACAAAGCACAGTGGCGGCGGTAACGAACCTCATCATACAGATGGGCGGAGGTGCAGTCGGCGCGACAAGTCTGTTGCCGATCAGAACGGCGACATTCCGCGCAGTGGTAGAAATCGCTGTTGCACGCGCGCCCGACCGCGGAAAACCACGCTCCACACATGTCCCAAACCACTAGCGGTGCTTGTCGTAACCAAGAAACAAACAAAACACATTAGATGACCAAGTACGTCCTATCTTCTCTTGCTTTGTCTCTGTACGCATGCAGTGTTGGCGATGCAGGAGAGGGATAGCAAGGGAACGAGAAACATACCGTAAAATGGCGAACCACGGACAGCTGCGGCGAACGTCTCACCTCCGGGACGAGCGCTTCAAATTCGTCGAACACCGCCACAGATGCTCTGCTTGTACGGCGGCGATGACAGATTACCCGCTCCTGGATATGCGCGAGTGTTGGCTGGGTGTGTGCACGGTGGGAGAGAACGGCTATCGTGCTGGAAGATCCTGCTGGAATTAAAGTAGAAATTGCCCACAGTGCATCCCAACCAACAGCAGGTAGGGAACGGTGCGCGTACGGTGCGACTGCCTTCTTCCGATATGCCGTATGATATAGACCAATCAAAATTACGAAAAGCCAACTCAGCACGAACACATCTTGGGTATGTCATTTCGTCGAAGCACGTACACGCCATTAGGCGTACACATCACGATCACACCGCGCAAAGCTACCGAGAACTTTTGTCTCAATCTTAGTACATTCATCCGTGTCATCACACCAGCCAATCATATAGGCATAAATACCGGTCATCACCGGCCTCGTACACCTCGCGTTGTATCCGCGACGTAGTGATACTTAATACCACATACATTTTGCGCGTACAGCTGCGATTTAACCTTTTCTGATATGTGAAAATACGCTTTATCATACGAAAATATGTAAATTTCATATATTTTAATTTTTTGCTTCCTTTCGGTTTACGAGGGGACACGATGCAAAGCATTTTTGGGAAAAGTGCTCCACTCTGGCAAGCCTCGTATAACCGCACCGACATTCGTAAACACGAAGCTTTTTTCGAAGTACTTCAATAGGACTGTTCACGTGCTCCGGCAGCCTAGATATCAGCGTTCTAATAAACTAGAACTTAGAGCATGACCTTCGGTTAGTCCGAGATATTCGTTCCCCACTGAAGTATAGCGATAGCGAGGCAGAAGTATTGCGGGGCCATGACACCCGTACGTACCTGGCTGTAAGGATAGTAGTTGGTGCTTCTACGCACGCAGATCCGGGTTCGATCCCGCGGAGAAACATGTAATATGTTGATATGATATCCCGCAATGTTGGACGACCCGGCCAATGCGGATCGCCACCGAATCTAAGCCGAAACGTTGCTGGAGGAGGTCCTCCATCCTATGGGGGGGGGGGGGGGGGGGGGTGGAGTGTAAGGATATGTACCACACAAATCCCCATGTTGGTACCCAGTGCTTGGTGCGTTTTGCGTAGTATCCTTACACTTGCGTTCACCCGTACGAGACTGTAGGGTGGCGCGCAAAGTACCGGGATCATCCGGCGCGTAGTAGTACATGTTGCTAGGGCGATCGTACAACATCTGGAAAAAAAGGGATCGGGCCATGTAGCTGTGAGGGAATGTGCTGTCTTTTTGACCAGTGGCAAAGTGATGTTTATTGTGTTTGCGCCTCCTTTCGAAGCTGGCAATAAAATCAGGGATTTTCTCAAATGGTTCAACAGTCTGAGAGGTAAATTTTGCTGTGGGGATTTCATATTGTGATGTTATGTTGTGCGTTTTGTCACGCACTCCGTCCTCCACAGTATGATCAGCCAAATATACATCGACTGAAAACGGAGTCGGACCCATTGGTACCCGCTCTTTATTGTTTTTGGGATCAGGGATGTCATACAAATATGCACCCTTTGGATAATGGTGGATTTTACGGTACATGTTCAGAATGTGTTGAACATTTTTATTGTTTTTCCACTTGGGGACTGCAATTACTGCAGAGATATTGTATGGGTTTTGCCTGCGCTTTCTTTCGAAGCTGGCAGTAAAATCAGGGATTTTCTCAAAATGGTGGATTGAGCCACACCTGATGGTTAGTAATGTCAGCATCAAAGAAATAGTTAGTTGGGGAACTACAGCTGTCCATCACCTTTGTGGTCTCAGCAGTTGCCGCCCCATCAAGGGTGAACGGCCCCCATATCATGTTCAATTCCTCCCCAAGCATTCTGATTGAACGATGGGTAGGTGTCATGCTGGGGTGTTGTGACTGTTGTTATGGTTGCTGTTGCATCGTTACGATCGGGTCTAGGACTCATTGCCCTGGTCATACTGTTATTACAGTCAGATATGAGCTCCTCAACTTGAGTCTGCATGTCTCGGAACTCAAGGGTTTCCGTTTGCACAGCATTATCCACCCTGGTTGGTGGCTTTTGCTGATATGTTAATTGCTCAACTGGTTCTATTTGTGGCGCTTGAGATGAGCTGCCTTTTTGACCAGTGGCAAAGTGATGTTTATTGTGTTTGCGCCTTCTGCGCTTTTGTGTCTCCAGTACATGATGCACAACATGTGTATCCTGAGTGTCATCGACCCTACGTTTTCTACGCAGTGGTCCCACATCCTCTGTAAGGGCTTGTTTTGGTGTTTTGCCCATTAATACTCAATCACAGAGTATTGTATAGTTCAGCTATTACAACGATATGATCAGAGAGATGTGTTCGTCGGCCGACTTTGATGAACTCCGATTGTTGGTGAACCTGCCGCAAGCGACAGGAGTAGGCTCACGTTCAGGACCACTCCAGAGCGTCCCCTGGCACAGATCAACTGAACGGCCGTACAATCCACATCACCGCCAATCAAAGCTGTTGTCAATTCAGTGCATTACTACGGCGAGCTTATGCACTCTATGGCAACATTTAATCATACAGTAGGAGACATGCATTGGCACAATACATAGCAAAGATATTTACATGTTTTACTTAGTTGGGATGCTAGATGCCAATGTTTTCTATTACACTGCAGATTTGTTTGCTGTTTGCTGGGTCGGTGCCTCAGCAGACACGCTCTTCTTTGGAGCGCTGCGGACGAGATGATCTCCACTATGTTGTGGGTTAGAGTATTGAATTATGGCCTAAGGGTGTTCTCCACCACGACCACCCTTGTTACGGCCAGCGGTTCTACTGCCGCCTCTTCCAGAGCGGCCTCCTCGGCCGCCTCGGCGGCCTCGACCATCACCACGGCCACCACCACCATCACGCTTTGGAAGCATGTCCGGTGTTACTTCTGTGTTCAACAGATCCGCTGAGCCTGGCTGGAAGCCTAGATGTATGCTCAGGTTATCATAAGCCCGACGGCATGCTTGTGCCCAGCCCTGGTCAGGGGGTGTCCGCTTCCAGGCTGTTTGGCGCTTAAGCATTTGGTCACTATAATGTTTCTTTGATGGTTGGGCAGGATCTCCTGCTTCTTGCTTTCTCCATTTGCAAGCCAAGAAATTATGACCAGATCCATTGCAATATGAGCAGACCGGTGTACCATCAGGGTGAATCCAAAGATACTCTGGATTGTATCGTAGTTGCCCGGAGTTCGCCTGCCTTTGAGTGCGACCCCGGCCTGCAGTCCGGCCACCATGACCATGTCCTGCGGTATATGATTGCCTTGGAGGTCTAGAGCCACGACCAGACCCTCGACCCTCGACCCTAGCCCTGTCATCGCAGGAGACCTTGACGGAAAGAATATGGTATGTTCGAATATTGTGGGTGGATTTGACCTCGTCTGAATATCTTCCACGAATCGATGATATCAATGATCTCTTGTGTAGTTTTAATGATCAATGTCTGGTGGCTTACAGTATGAATTTCGAGCTGTCTTTGAAATTAAACTTTTAGCTCGTTATGTTTACGGAATTTTCCGATCAAATAGTGTTTGACATACTCTGGAGTGCTGGGATGAGTATCAATGTACCCAATCAACTGCAGCACCCAACGGAAAGATGTGGCAAGATTGTTACAGTACTTGTATGATATAGTCTGCAGGCAAAATTCCATTATGCATGAGACATCCTGAGGATCATAGCTACAGTTTTTGCTTTGGATGTAGCATATTATGTTCTTTGCCAATTGATGAAAATCATCAAAGGCAGTACCATGTACACCTCGCTTTTGGGCAAACATGGTTTCTATCGTTGTATAGTAATGGGACTGTTTGTTGATTGAATCAAGCACATATCTCTCTGACATGTAGTCATAGGCATGTGCCGTTACGGTGGGTCCCACTCTGTCTAGAAATTGTAGGATTTCAGTCAAGAACAGAGTACTGCTATGGTTAGCATGCAACCTTTCCTGCCCCACCAACGGGGTCAGTTTCAGGTGCAGATATGGTTGTTGTCCGGTTACGGCAGCATATGTTGGGGGCAGGTCAGGCCAGCCACTCACCGATGGTGGGGCCTCAAGCCTGGGCGACTTGTTTCTTGGCTCTCCAGTTGGAGGATATGTTGGACGCTTGCCTGCGACACCGTCATGATGTCCTGCAGGTAGGTTATGTTGAGGCACCGGAGCAATCTCCACCGGTGCCTTGCCTTTGCTTGCAAGGTTCATAATATGTTGTCCAGATGCCGCCTGGTCTATCATCTTACGGATGATGGAATAATAGAATGGCAACCCCATGGGTTGGTTTGCATACTGTTTCCTAGGGTATGATGCCGCAGGGAATACCTTAACGACGGTTGTGAACCCTTCCTGAACCTCTGCATTATATCTCAGCTTCCATGCCTCCAGATGAGGGGCCAGCTGGCTAATATATTCCACAACCCATTCGGGCTTGGATCCAGGCTTATGAGCCATCAAAAATATTTTGCAATATGTCAACACAAGGACATGCGAAATGAATGCCCCTGGGAACGGTATGATAGCAGTATTGGCTGGCCTGGGCGTAGCAAGTGCTAGCACATGATCGATGTACTGCAATTGCAATATGGTTCTCTGCTGGGGTCTTCAGCTCCCGCAGGTTTGTTCAGTCTGTGATACTGTGTCATGATATTGTCGGTCCAGGCCATGTCAAAGTCAGCGATCATGTCCACAAGGTCTGCATTCCAGCCTTGGTTATGTTCAATGTTTGCTGCCATATCTTTGTACGGCGCGAGATCTGAGTCCGCATAAGGAAGGACCAGTCCGCCCGCTTGTCTCAGCGCATCTATTTTATCATTTGAATCACTGGATTGAAAAACCAGGATAATGTTTTGAATATTGTTGCTGTCATCACGCAGCAGATCATAGTATGTCTGGTATCCAGACGGGAACACCTCATTGGTTTGTTTGGCTGGCATATGCTGCCTCCTATTATCATCATCAGAACTAGAGCTGTCAGTGCCCTGCTCTGAGTTATTGTCTGTATGATGCTGTTGGGAGGGTTGTGATGTTATCTCCTCCTCCCCTTCTGGCTGCATTTGCTCGCCAGATTGTTCCTCAGGTTGGCATGCATTATGTTGCATATCGTGAAAGTCAGGCAAAGCATGACCTATTTGTAACACCGCAGGGAACTGATGAGCCTGAGGGGCATCGTGTACTGGGCTATGATCCATCCTGCATATTTAGCAGGTATTGTCAGTAGGCTGCATTTGGCCTACAGGAAAGGCATATAGTTATAAAAAACTGGTCAATTTTGTAGAGGTAATTCCCACAACTCTCTACAATCTGATCCAGCTTTTGGTGCAACTCACCATCGAAATATATATCATTGTCATAGCTGTTGAATATTGTATGAAACAGCTTTTGCCACGATATATTGTAACGTATCACTGCGATCGGCTCTCGTCGTCGAGTCGACGCGACCACAGGGCAATTCGAGTCGGGCCTCTTTGGTACCAACCGATAAAAAAGGTTTGATGGGACACACAAGTCAAATACAGTAATGTGAAACTTCGGAGGCCATGGGTGCAAATCGAGAGTTTGCTGTGGAATGTTATCGTCTGTTATATTCACATGTTGTTCAGTTATGAGGCGCAGGTGAGATTCTTTAACTGTTAAACCCAGTTGGCGCCGACAAACTCTGTCGATTGCTGTCTCCATGGCTGTTTCATGTTCATTTCTCCAAAGATATGGTAACCAATAAAAATCGCGACCCTGATGTGAATATGACACAATAGCAACGTCGAGTTGCTTGTCTATATTGTCGGCCGGCGTGTTATGCAGAACGACGGCCACATACTTTGGTGGTGATTCATATAGTTGTGGCTCATCATCCTCATTCTTGGAGGAGGTATCGTTGTCAACCCGCATTGGGTGACTGGTTATCGTTTCGTCCGCAGCTGCCATTCTTGGCAACGTTATTATTGAGACTGTGCTTCGTTTTTGTTTCAGGCCTCTGTGGACTCAATGCGGTTTTTGCGTTCAGGCCTATGTGGGCTCAATATAGTTTGAGATGCAACAGCTTATAATTTGCGACGATGTTCTATGGTGGGATGGGTGGAAGTCTGGGGTAGGATGGAGGTGGAGTGGCTTACCTGTTAGGCCACTAACCTCAATTCGATTCATATACTAAAAGGTCGAAGTTGACCTGCGTCGCGCAGAAGTTGTCGCGCCCAGGTAATCTACAGGCTCCGAGCAGGAAGAACAGTATCCTTTGCAGTATTCAACTCGCGCATCGAGTAGAGTAAGCTTCCACTGACGATGGGAGTGGAGTTATGATTCGAAGAAGGTAGTCGTCGAGAAGTTTCGACTACCCTATGTTGTGTCTCGGTAGGATCGCTACGTATCGGCGGCTATCAAAGAAGTCTATTATAGTTCCGGCGGGGTAATCGCCAACGCCCGCAGCAGTCGCTATGCGACAGGCAGGTATGGTATGGTTGAATCGTGGTTGCGAGGGAGCGATCGAGTAGGTAGAAGCACCAAATGTGAGGGAATGTGCGCTGGTGGTGGCTATTCCGCTATGGTGGTGGTCAAGTATGATCTCACTACAAGACGACACGCGCCGTGCCTGATATATCAAGCGGCGTGATGCGTCCGACAGGGCGCGGGCTGCAGCCCGTCATCCGACGGGCGCGCGCTACGCGCCTATTGTGCTATGGTGATTAGGGCTAGTGAGGGTATAAGATATATCCTCACAGCTGAGCGTTTAAGCGACGCTCTTCGTACGCGCGCACGCTCATGCGCAGGTTCGATTCGTCATCTACATATTTCCTTGTAGTGAGGCGGGCCCGCCGCGCGCGAACCTCGGTGCGCGGACTTAGCGGGCGTTGGTGCGGGTGCGACTAAGTACCTCGCACACACTTAACAGCCACACTGTGATCTTATTTTATATAATGTGTGCTTACTTTGCAAATTTTGCGCATTTATTGCTGACCGGCGATTTCCGTTTTCCCGGCGCGCACGAGCGGGCGGGTATCGCTAATTTTTGAAGCGCATACGTCAAGCGCGGCCATGAGCAAAGCTCTTCTATGGTAGTAAGCGCACGTTCACATGCCCGTTGCACGTTGTCGTGAGTTGAGTGTTCCGCGAATAGCGTGCATTGCAATTCCAACTACTCTATAGAATTTACAATGCTCGTTTCGGGGTTTTCGGCTGAGTATTGTTCTTCAAAAATAGTGGTATGATATGAGCACTGTATTGCCATTGTCTAGCAGGGTTGCTTGTATAGCGAAAGAGGACAACCGCGCAATGATTGTGTCCCGACATTTATCACGTGCTTGCATTGACCCGGTGGTTGCATGCGTCCACCCCAACCACCACCACCAAAGCCCTTTGCTACTCGTAATATATGTTTGCTAAACCATCCGTGGCCTTGCTGTCGCCATGGAACGGTGAGTCGATGAATGCGCAGCGACGCGTGTGGGGCGCCAACCCATGATGTGGTGTTGGTGTGCCCGAAACGCCGAAAATGGCGTCATCAGGACCATTTGTGTTACACGGCGTCTTACCTGCCCTGCTGGTCATGGATCTTTGTTGACCCCTATTTGAACCTCATTCCGCTCTTGAATATGATGATTCCGCCAAAAGGGGCCTTGGACTTTTGTGGAGAGGTACATGTCGAACGGCATACATATATAGCGCGCGCTTGGCGGGCGCGCTCGTCTGCGGCTGCCTCTGTCATAGTGAATCAATTAGTCAGTCGTCGTCAGTCATGATATCTGATAAACCCCTTTGAATAAGTACGCATACGCACTACAACAATTTGCCGCGCGGGATGTTAATTAACAAAAAACCATAGACGCTAGTAATCGCTATACTACAAATAATAATTCGTATATGCAGTACATTATGTGTTCTGTTCCATGCGACTGTATACGTGTACCCTACCACTACTGTAGATGAACGAACATATGTCGTGTATATATGGGTTGTCGACCAACCGATGATCGTCGTCGTCCGAGACCATGCCTCGTCTGGGAGCAGGACGAGCAGGTCATACACAAAGGTCGCAGTGCGCAGCAGGTTCTTGCACCACTCGGGGAGACTTTCGAGGCGGGGTGAATATCACGCTCCAGAGACAGCCGGAGTCCATCTTCTCCCAGCAATAACGGGCGGCGAGCTTTCGCGTAGCACAATACTATAACGGCGGCTACTCAGCTACTGGCTCTTAGCGGATATACAGCAAAGGTACATAGCCGGCTGCGGGGTTCTAGACTTCTATCCACGGGCACCAACCGCTGACAGAGCACCGCACCGAGCTGCCAGTGCAGCACAAGCGAGGCATTCTCATCTGCTGTTTCGGGTTTGATCGAAGACGTCTGGCGCTGGGAGGCACTACCGTAGTATTATTTGCTGCTGATCCCTCATCGTAGAATATGCTGTAGCCCTTGGCTGCAATAAGAAATTAATATTATCATACTGTGAGATCGAAAGTTTCCCCTGAAAGCCATGCATACTTTTCGTGGCTTACGAATGCGATCCGCGCTACTGTTCTTCGTCGCATGTGTGCTGCAGTGCGAACCGGGGGTAGCAGACTGCCGGCAAGTTCGGGACACGCGACGTCATATGTGCTGCAAGCAAATAAAAACTGACTTGGCAGAAGTTCCGTGCACCGGCACTACTTCAGGCCTGCGTGGCAGATTGGACGACGCGGAGGCAGCAGCACATGCCTCTAAGCTGCTGCATCACTATACTACTGGTGTGTACATACTACGCGCACGTGCTGGAGGCTCTTGCCTGCGCAGCAGTGTCGACCACTCGCGGGTCACGAATTGTACTGGAATACAGCTTGATAGGCTTCGCCCGCCATCTCTTATCATATCTTTGCAAGATATCCGCTTCGTCTACGGCAGGCTGCTGACTATCTTTTCCATGCCGTTTCATAGTATACGGCTTACGAACGCACGGCATCACGACATACATTCATTCTTTTCGGGTGCAGCATTCGTGTGATAAGTGAAGACTGCCGCCGCCGACATACAGACATCGTATCGACGGTGGGCTTGTATAACTGCGGTGCTGAGACGAGGACCACGAGGTGGGGGGCAATAACTGACAATTCCTTTCGCTGTAGGCTCATAGCTACATGTATGTGTGGGTGCCGGTGAACTGGCGGCCGTCGAACTTAAGATACTCCCAACTGTATGCGACGACATACGCATTTCTGATCCCGGCACTTCTTGTATACGTTGCAGCGCGCAGGTAGCCAGGCACACCGCTGCTGGTATATAATGGACGATGTTCTTCCGAAGCACAAACATCACAACTTCAGGGCCAGCGCACTGGATTGCTGCCTTCGAAACGATATTCTGGTGGAGACGTCTCGAATTCAAGATCTGCAGCATGCCAGTCCTGCGGTCAAAGCAGAAAATGACACCATAAGTAGTTTAAGACTTGACAGTGGCCATGTTAACGGTGCCCCTGGAGCTTTGACTGACACTGGCAATGACCGTGGCCGAAAGGTCGAGGACTATACCACTGCCAGTGATCTCGTCTATGGCAAACTCTTGCAGACTATGACAGCCATCAAGCAGCACCCGGATTTCATGAAGCAGTTGCAGCTATCAGGCGGGTCATCAGAATCCATCAGCCATGTGATCTTCCGGAACACCCTGGAGACAGAACATGGCTGTGCTCAATGTCAGAACGTGCCAACAGCAAACACCTGCGATGGCGGTCAGCCCCTGGAGCACGCCATACAGATGGAGGCTGACAGCTGCTACCACCAAGCTATGGATATCAGCGCAGCACAACAGGCACACAGCAAAAGGGTATTCAGGTCAGCATGCTTCCATGCGTGAAACCACTGCTGTCTTGATCTTTAATGAGAAGCTGCTAATCAGGGTATGTTTCTATGGGCGGGGTGTATTGCTTACTAAATATGATGAGGAAACCAAGATGACTCAGTATGCTTTACACACGGGTATCCGTCTCAATTATTCTCTCCGCTGAAAGAGCTAATGACACAAAGCCATGCGGGCTGAATGGTAGCAAAATTTCAATATGCCATCCTTCAGCACACAAAAACCTCATATCCTTGGACTCTTTGGGTGCCCTCTTTTGGCTCAGTTTAGCGAGGTATTTGCATGCGTTCCCACATGCCCCTGCATACTTTGTGAGCGAAATGTGACATCCTGGCGTGTTTCCAGTGATTCGTTTCAGGTGCAGTTCTTTCAGGAACTTGTCAGGCTGAGGCAGTACATTCAGTCTCAGCAAGTCAACATCAGTATGCAGACTGTGTCGGTATCAGACATCATCGCCTCCCTAATGTATGCGAGCAAGCACGGAACAGCCTGTGCTGATGGGATGACACTCACCTCTGAGTCTGGCAACACCAGCTTTGGCGGCAGCGTCCATTTTCCCGGCGATAATCTCGCGAGTATCCCTGAGATGCTGGAGGAGCAGCCCAGTGCGCAAGATCCGCTTTCCCCACCAGCAGAAGAAATCATCCAGCGCCTGCTTGCGCTCTGCAGCGAAATTGGTAAGATTCATTTCAGCTGCCATCCCATTGGCAACGTCTTTGCCAATCACTTTGCATCCTATCGCCTTTTGGAAGGACGGCACGTGATGTCATTCATGTGATTCTAAGATGTTGCGCTTAAGGCGCTGTGTTTCTTGGCCATAGCCCATTCTGTCCATGATGCGATTGTTTTTTTCCTATGTGACTGTGACTGACCTAAGCCCAGTATGACACATTTTCGCGGTGTGTTTCCTGAAAGGTCAAGAACTGGTTCACTTGGAGAAGTTTCTTTCTGTGAACAAGGCCCAGATTGAGTCCTTCCTGGCGCATCTGTTCGGTACACAATCACTTGCTGTGCACTGGGGTGCTTCACCCTGAATTCACATGTTTTACTCTCTTTCATCTAGAACCAATGAACTGCCGGCCCCGCCACTCAGACTTCAAGAAGGGATTGTGCCCAGGATTGAGATTGTGCTCAGAATTAGCTCAGTCTTCCTTGACATTGCACGCAGGGACAGAACAGGGAGCAAACAGCCAGCCTGTTGACATCCCAGGCTTTCTGGACGCTTTCTTGGCTAAGGCATGCAGTTCCTATTGATAATTGCAGATTCTGTGCTTCGTGCAGCCCTGTTTTACGTGCATTTGTTTGAAATAATCTTGAATTTAGGCAGCAGCTGCTTACAGCGAACGGCCCTGGATTCCACATGCTGCCCATGATCAACGCTGACTTCTCTTTTTACCTTCTGTCTCGGTGTGACCACATCTGCCTGCTTCAGGGCTTGACTTTCGAAGGCTTACTGCTGGATCTCAGCGGCCTATATGAATCGATTCGGGGCATACAATCAGATTCCAAGACAGCCTGCAGTTCCTGGACGCCGCCTGATTCCTTCTGCCGCCAAACTGCAAAGTTTTGGGTAAGATTTGGTTGGCGTCAGTCTTAAATGTATGATCAAACATACTCACCAGTGATTTACCCCTGGAATAGCGGTCAAAAAGATGTCTCACTGAGTGCTGGACACACCAACATCACAGATTAAGCCTGGGGATCTTCTTGCCGTCAAAGCACACCTGGTAAAACACCTTCCGATTCTTGTGCTCGGCAAGAAAGCAGCGGCGCGGTCACAGGAGGAGGGCTTCAAGCCATGGACAGCTGGGCATTCTGAGGACGGGAGCGAGTACCCTGCTTCGTCCCTGGTGACGAGCATTTACTTTGATGACAGCGACACACTGCAGGTATACGACAACAGACTGAGCCGCAGTGAGGGTGCGTCTTTACTGCGCGTGCGTTGGTACGGATCTGACAACCTGGGGCCCAGCGCGAAGAAAAGCAACTCTTACTTTCTGGAGCAAAAGGTGTGTGCTGCGTTGCCGCAGTCGTTGCCAGGATACACGCCAGCCCCTGTGTCCGTCGGTCAAGTGTGATGCAAAGCATCATGCAGTCCATGACACAGGGGCGCATGAGCTATATAAGCACACTGTTCCTGATATGCTTTTTCTTGATCTCAGGTACATCATAAAGGAGACCCCAGCACCAAGACAAGAGTCCCTCTGCATGCGGGCGTCCTGCAGATCCCCTACCCAGTTTCGCTCAGAGTTCCGTGGCATCAGGTCTCTGGGCAGTCGCTCTCCCCTCAGAAGCAAGATGCTTTGTGCAGGATGCAGCATGACATTGTCAAACAAAACCTGGTAAGAGCCCTGTGCGGAGCTTGGTCTTGCTGCAATCATGAATCATAACTACCCTGGAAACCAGGTGAATGTCCTGAAAATCTCTGACATAGGCTAACTTTGCCTTTGTTCCTTGCATGCAATGAACCAGACTCCGGTCATGAAGACATGCTACAGGCGGACAGCCTTTCAAAGCCCAGCGTCCAACAAGATCCGATTCACCGTGGACGAGGACATCTACATGGTGAATGAGACCGAGCATGCAAACAGCAGCATTGCAAGTCTGGCCGCTGAGGATGTGACGGCAGATCGCCTGGAGAACTTCCCGTATGGCGTGCTCGAGGTCAAGCTTGAGGCAGACGGAAATCAGGACGCTGCCATGCGTGACCTATGCGCGCTGCTTCCCATGGACAGCCTTCTGAAGGTTCCCAAGTTTTCAAAGTTTCTTCATGGAACAGCCGCGCTGCTGGCCAGGGATCAACGAATTGAGAAGCTGCCAGCTTGGTTTGTGGACGATCTGGCAGATCCTACACAGCGGAATCACAGGCCGTGCACGTACATGGAGCTGGCTGAGCAGATGTCTTCAGGCAATTCACAGATAAACTCAGGAGACCTTCCGCTTGTTAGCAGCTCTCCTTCGCTTGGAGATCAACTCCAGACGCCATCCTGCCCATCTGGGCGGTCGCACGAGGCAGTCAGTGGCCAGACAGCCACCACTCTGGGCAAGGGTGCTGCCAGCTCTCCCGGAGGCTCAGGCGATCACACTGTGGTTGCAGTATGGAAGCAGTACATCTGCAGATCCAGGGGTGAGAAGCGCGACCAGCCACCGATCAAGGACGCGTCCACCATCATTGCTCCCAACAAGCCAAGTGGTAGCAAGGGAGAGCCGCCGCGCACGTTCTTTTCCAATGAGCGCACCTTCCTGTCCTGGCTTTCCATTGCTGTCCTCTTGCTGTTTGCTGGGCTGTCGCTGATGGACGGGGCGAGCTTTTCATCACTTTCCACTCCGATGCCTGTCAGGCAGGCACCTGGTCTAGGCAATCCAGCCGGCAACAATGGAACGGATGGCACTGGCAGCAATGCTGACAGGTTCATGTCCCACAAGATCACTGGCATCGTCATCGTTCCTGTGTCCTTGGTCTTCATGGTTTACGCCCTCCTGCAGTACAGACACAGGGCTTACAAGCTGATGAAGCGTGAAGCCATCCGATACGACGATCAGATTGGACCCATCATGCTGGTGTTGTTCCTGTTGTTCGCCTCCATTGCGGCATTCAGCCTCTCGCTGCACAGCATGTCGCTGGTCTGATCGATGTGCTGCTATGCATGAACACATCAGTGACAGCAGTGTAGTGAGATTCTTGTTTCCAGCTGCAGCTCTTTCTTTCATGATTGTCTTAATTAAGGTCATGAATCCCCGCTGGTATTTTATTTAGGATTAGACAGATATTTTATTCTCGCTGAATTTACCATGCTCTTGAAATGCATTATTCTGAAGATGGACTTCGTTTCGGGTACATTCGTGAACGAAGGGTTGATATCCTGTACGTGCGGCAAATCTGTCATGACCTGTCATATATCCTGCCTCAAAAGGAAAAAGATCACGCAGCAGCATGCATGCTTGTGCGGATGGTACACTATGTGATAATTGTACATGCATCATATTCGCGGCTGCATTTTTAAAGTCAGGAACGTTGCAAAGTGGTTTGTTGAATTGCGGGTATATTGTTTCCAGACAACAGAGAGAGTATCCAGACTATTTATTTCAGCATGCTGTCTATTGTTGTACATACGCCAACGTACTGTACTGTACTTGTCACTTGTTATTCCCTGCTAGGTCACGAGGTTATTTTCGTACTGGTAGCAGTGTATAAGTGTTCTACGCAGACAATATATAACCAACAGCATAGTATGCACAGACAAAGAAGACACTCCCAACTAATACGATGGATTGCGGGCGCGTGCAGCAGTCCGATGCTTGTCACTCATCAGCCGCAGGCGCAGCAGGTACCTAACACTCATAGAACGATTTTATACTAGTCCGCGTGACGCTACTCCGTGCGATTTTATGTAGTTCGTAGATTATAGTCCTCGCATATATGCTCCGTGTGATTTTAGATACATTATACGTATTTCTTTATTATTGGGGATATAAAAAAATGTATGGCGTCAGTAGTAAGATTATTATGTAGTGAATCCGCACTGAATGTGCTGTGGTACCTACAGGCTTTAGCAGTGGATGTGGCCGCACCCGACGACCGTACAGGTACTCGTGCTAGACAGTCTGATACATTCCCTACAGGCACTTGACGGACACCGGCGGTAGGGGCGGCATGTATCATCATCCTATATATCTAGGACCCCTAATTCATCAGGTACTCACGCGGGATTGCGAGGAACACTATAAATAATCGTAGCCCTCGTATCCAGCCGTACAGACGCGTCAGCCACGTCGGTGCTATTACATGCGTCAAAGGTAATGAACGAGTAGGCCTTAATCCGTGCGCAGGCTGCACGCCACATGTTGCCATGTGGGCGTATATCCTTATCTTCCCTCGAGCTTGCTGCCCCGAGTGGTCGCACAATGAATGCGATGGCGTATGTATGGTGGACATATACGCATTTTCCCCCTACCTCTTGGGTTGAGCGGAGGAAAAGGAGAGCCGCGTCCGAAATCGCCTGGAATACGAGAGAACCGATACCGGTTACAATACGGTCTTATCACGGATTTTTAGGCGTCCGTCCTCCGTCCGTCCTCCGTCCTCCAGTGCTGCGTCTTCGCGAATGAACCGTTATACGTTCGATATGTGCTCGTTTGCTTTCTAGGCACTGGTCCGAAGACGGCAAGATTCTGAATGGATGCGCGTGTATTCTAGCCCAGGCACGTCATGTATTCGTCTGAAACGCCAAAATAACGCGGTACCGCAGCGCGTTTTTACTGCTGAATCAGCGAGCGAGACTATTCAGCGACTATTCCTTACCTATACGGGAGTCCAAGTTTGCTGCTGTAAAAAGGGGTCGCCGCGGTGCGGGGGCAGTCCGCCGACCCGGGGCCCGGCGTCCGTCGACGGACGGGCGACGGTCGAACGGCGGCGTCCGGCGTCCGGTGCCGGTACAGGCGGCGGGCGTGGCGATTCGCGGCGTGCCCGCCCCGTAGACCTGACGACCGGCCCGACCTGCGCGGCCTCGTGCGGGATGCGGGCCGCCTGTAGGCGGCTTGTACTGTATTGCTGATCTTGGAGTGCTGTTTTTTTTTTGGGGGGGGTAATACAACTTTTAGCGGTGGGTTGGGTACCGGCCTTTTTGTAATGCACACCAGTAGTCAGCGGCCCGCTTTTACGCGGCTTGCAGATTTAATCTGTTTTTACAATAAAAATTACAAAATGTTTTACAAAATAATACGTCTCTTTTGAAAAATAAATTACTGACAAATCTAACGCTAATAAAAGCATTATTACCCGGAAACAACAGTATTACAAGATCAACACTGCAAGCCGGCTAAAAGCGGCCCGCATCCCGCACCACGCTCAACCCAAGAGGTAGGGGCACCTCCACAAATCCCCGGCGCGAAGCGCCGCTTAGTACATCTAGCATTGCTGAAATGCTACATCTTTCCACTCAGATGTAAATGCGATACATCGCATGAAAGCGGTGTACATATAGGGTGATCTAGGGTTTTTATATGCCCTATCCCCTAAGCCCTACTCTGAAAACATGCGGGGGTGGTGTTGCGGCTGTCTTGCGTCGCGAGCAAAGGTGGTGGTGGGGGGGGGGGGGGGGGCGGGCGAGAACCAGGCTCTTCTGCTTGCGCATGCAACCAGTACACATCAAGTTTTTATGCCCTGATGTTGCTCCTTAAGCAGCGGAATCGATACAGAGGTCTTGTCTCATACCCTGAATGACATATTTTAATTCCTCTAGACGCATGATGTTCTATCGTTCTATGTTCTATGTTCTATCGCAAACCAAGGGCCACGCGTGGTACGGGTACGGCGATAATTACACGCATGGCATTGTGTTTCAACCGGACGACACGGATGACGCTGACTGTGGGTTTACAACGCCAGCGCCACACCCAGCACTGCTTTGGTAGACTTGAAAATGCGGGTCGCAACGGCTCATGCGTGGAATTAGTGGGTCTGACGACCTTTCAAAGAGAATGTCCCGAGGTCCAACCCGTACTTAGGCGCGCTCAGCCCCAATATCGCTACATATGGGTATGTCTATTGAGTGCTCTGTGAAACCCATACTTACGTGGAGGGGTGTAGTAGGGCTTTGCGCCCCCTACAATACAGCACCCATATTGAAATTTAAATTTCCTAAACTTTATTCCCGGGTGAACCAGGCGAGCTGTCTTACAAGCCGGCTAAATGAACCCGCATAGGCAGCACCCATAACAATATCCTGAAGAATTCAGTAGAATCTATTCATCTCCATATCATTCGATGTAACCGTTTCTATCTTGTTGCATGTGGTCATTGTCGGTATGGGGATGCCGTAACTGTCGTTATATACACCGCGCCACCGTCCTGCTTTCGCACTTCAAACGTAAACAAATGTATGACAGCGTGTAAGGAACCAGCACTGACAGTACGCTGCTCGCAGCAATGTTGAGTGGCGCAGCGCATGTGCAAAGCCCGGCGTCTGCCATCACTTGCGACTCATGTAAGACAGTATAATATGTGTCAATTGTGATGCTTTGTGCAGACCGGCTGCATGGGTCAGGACTATATGGTTATCATCCACAGGACAGGGACATCATCATGATATTTCTGCTTTAAGCTCAGCAACATTGGTGAAGCGTAATTATGACCCCAATCGCTGAATTGTGGTCCATGGCTTTGAGCAGTGGAGCTAGCCAGCCATACTATACAGTTTGAAAGAAATACATTTAACAACATGCATCAAGAGGTCAGAAATGGTGCAGCAATTTCAAGCTACATACAATGTTTCACATGACCTTCCTCCCCATGACTTGCTGGCAGGCAGAAAACAGCTCGAAACCGTCAGCACGGCTGCGCTGGGGCATGGTGAGACGTGCCCACTCGTTCCCAGTGAATCGCCAATCCCAAAGTGTGAGACTGTAATGGTACACATTTCTGGACAAAACCACTCGATCCCACACAGCACATTCCACACTAGTCCTTGAGCCATCACTCCTGTGCAGGCTGGATCCCAGGAAGTGCCGCGCTTATGCTACATCGGCATGGTTGGTATTACACCTAGTGGAGTGCCAGTGAAGCGCCGCGCCAGCGCAGCACCTTGCTGTGAGATTGGCGTCAGGTGCCTAGTGTCGATGCACAGAAATGCGTCGGACAGCTCATAGAGCGCCTTAGAAACACTGCTGTCGGAGGCTGTCACATCGTCATGATGGGCCAACACGACGGCCACATTGCTGTCTCTGCATCTCTGAATCAGAGGCAAAAAATCCGCATCCCCAGACACTAGCACCAGGATGCCTCTGGGCAGGGCGCGAGCCGAGGCTGGTGCCTTTACCATGCCATTGCTGGGGCCGGGCAGGTCATTCTGAAGGAACTTGTCTGCCAGCTCTGTCAGCTTAGCGTCCGCTGCATTCTTCCGATAGGCGACCTCCACGCACGTGATGCCGGCCTCCTTGAGAATCAGTCTCAGGTTGGTGCTGCCGCCGCCACCGCTGGCCTGCGCCCGCTTCTGCTGCTTTTTGCTTTTGCCGGCCCCCCTAACTATGTTCCCTGTGAAGTTCACATCCACTGCCGCTCTCTTATACTTTGCCAGGCGCTCCATCTTCTTCCGGTTCGTCTTATTGCCCGGGAACGCGGCAAGCTTTCGGGCTTCGCGCTCATGCAGGCTCCTGAAGTGCTTCGCGAGCTTCTCATGCGTCTTAGCCTTCGCCCCGCATACACCACACCGGAGCACCTCGTGCTCCGCGTCATAGCCCGAGATACCGACTTCCGGGTCGAAGCCTCCCATGAACTGCTCGGGTCGCTCCCGGACATCCTGCTGGCGCCACTTCTCCTCCTGGCTCACATGGCTCATGGACTGGCGGTTGGCAGCGGCATAGAACACTTGCAGCTGGCCCACCCCAGAGGCCAGATCCTGCAGCGGCTCAACGTATGCCAGCACGTCCTCGCGCCCAAGTTTCTGAGGCCGCACGTTGTCCAGGTCCCAGAACATACCTACAGGAGTGGTCGCTTTGTTTTGCTCTACAGCCAATGACTCTGGCTGGCCTACTGCGCGCAGGGCAGCAACTGCATCCCCAATACCTGCGGTTGCTCTGGGGGCTCCGTTCCCTGTGGTGTCCCAACACATGCCACGAAGCTGGCCTTCTGTAAACCACCAGGATGACGATACATTGCACAAGCGCTTGCCAACAATGCGGGTGGGGCGGCTCGCTTGAGTTTGCTCGGACAGCCTCATCGTGGTGCTGAGAGCCGGAACCAACCTCTCCCACAGGCCGAATAGCACTCGCATAACGCAACTAGCGCTATGTCTCTTGGCCCCGGAGGAGCAACTGGGAGGTAGTTTAATGCCCGCAGTTAGGCGACTGGGCGAGATGGTCGCTGTGCGCTGTCGAATTTCGGGCACCTGTAGCAACTGCCGGGTAGGTACGGGTACTCCATGATTTCGTCTGCAAGCGACGACTGCCTATTAGCGACTACATATCATCAGCAGCAGCATCAGCGACATCAGCACGCGGCGGTGCTAAGATAGCAACTTCTTATGACTTCGCTACTTTCGCAACATCGGGCACCTTGTCGTCCGACCTGAGTCTGAGTGATCGATTTATAATATCGATTTAATAATATTTTATTTTGGTGATTTCCGATAGTATCGCCTTCTGCTGCTATATATAGCTCATGATGCAATTATTTATAATATCTATCCCCCTATTTATAGTCGCTACATCCTGTATCCCCCTATCTAAAATCCTTCTGCATCGGGCCGGGAGGCATGCATGAGAAGATGAGGCGGATTAGCGATTAAGTATGTCGTCGTCCTGCATACGCAGGGCGGAAACCGCGCAGCCGGTCAGTCGAAGCGCAGATACAGGGTGCTGTAGTAGCGCTAGCGGGTGCTCATGAATATTGGTGATGTCATCGATGACTAGGCATTGACGGTGCATTATGCGACATTGGGATTAATCCTTCCCATATGCCAGAATATAAAAATATTATTCGCCGGATTTGTGCTGGCAGCCCGGCAGGCGGTACCAGTCGGGGGGCCGTCAGTGTAAAGGACTATCATTTATTAAGGCGACCCAGAGAGGTTGAGCGACCATAACCGCCAGTAGCGACTACTTCGTCACGCTAACATATATGAGTACAGGTAGTAACAGATATAAAACCGTGCTAACATCTATAAGTACAGTAACAGATATAAAACCGGAACAGATGACATCTAATGACGATGTATGGCTGCACGGACTGCCACTGGTGCAGCAGACACGACGCACATAAAACGGTCTAATTACCACATCACAACGGAGTGACGCGCGTCCGGCGACGGCATGCATGAGATATCATCGCGCGTCGCCCATCACAAATAGCGACTAGTCCAATGAGTCTATGAGTCAGCTGTGATCATACAGTCACACTGCGCCACCACGAAGCGGAGGTTCCCCCCACTTGCGGTATCCTCACGCCAGCGAGACCCTCCAAAATATAGCGAGCATCACAAGCAGGGAACGCACGCTGGGAAGTTTATCGCAATCCGGTAGATCTCGTTCGTGGTCGCAGGCCGGAGGCCGGTTGCATGGTCGCTGGACTTTAAGCCACACGCGCGCGCCTCTGGCGTTATTCCGCATTTCGTTGTTAGCACGGACCAGAATTGCAGGTGCCGCCGGCTGACTCCACCCAGCGCCCTGCACGCAGCTGCTGGACACAGCAGCGAGGATCGGCATTTCAAGTAAGCAAGTTTTTAAGGCGTCTGTGCACGTTCGGTCTGGTGTGGAGAACGGTGGCCAGCTCACTGTGTTGTATTCAGCACAGCGCCCGAGTCAGCGCGCGCCACGGGTTGCTCAATCGGCCGCCGAGGAAGGTGGCGCGCCTCGAGACCGCGTCCACCCCCCGCCAGGACCATCTACACTTCGAGTCGGTGAATCATTCGGTGCACGTTTCTGTGAAGGATAGGTACCGACGCCGACGTCCTGCCCTCTGGTCTGTGTGGCTGCGTTTGTTTTGCTGCGCGCGGCGAGTGGGCTGCGCGAAGCGACGTGCGAGCCCCCCAAGCGGCGTCGCAGTTGGTTACAGCCCTTGGGCGGCGCCCGACAATGACGCACGGGGGACCTCCTACCTGCGACGCTGGGGCAGAGCACTACGGAATGATGGGCTCCAGTCCGACGGGAAGCACGCCGCTGGCCGGGAGCTCGCCCGGGTCCTGGGGCTCGGGTGCCCACCCCGCCCTGCTGGGCACCTCTCCGCCGAGCGGCGGCCACGGGGTTGACGGGAAGACCCCCTCTGCAAAGAAATTCTGGTCCAGAATTATGTACGACGTCGCCTTGGACAGCTCGGAGTTTCAGGTGCGGAGCGCAAGTTTCCAGCTGCGCGCTGCGGTGCCCCTACCTGTCGCCGCCCCGCTCTGAGCACACCGAGTTGCTTGCGCAGGTCGGGTTTATCGAGACTGTGAAGACGGGGCAGAGGAAGAGCGGCAAGGAGGCGTGGAGCGAGCGCCAGCAGGAGCACGCGCTGGAGCTCAGTGTCGAAGATTTCCAAGCCAAGTACCCCTCACAGAAAATCCCCTTCCACACGGTGCTATACTTCAAGCAGAACGGTGTCATTGTCTGGTGTGTGGCCTCCTTATGCCTGCAGCCGCTACCCCCCTCCCCCCCCCCGGTCCACTAGCGCCTGGCATACAAGCGCGCGCTCACGCTCTCCGGGTGACTGGCGGCACAAGCAGGGAGGTTCCTAGGAAGGCGTGCAAGCACTCGGAGCCGGACAGGGCAGACAGCAATCTGGAGGTGGAGATGAGCGCGCTGTCACTGGAAGTCACAGAGGTGAGCAGCGTCGCCCAAGGGGTGGGGGGCTAGTGAGCAAGCGATAGCACGTGCTCGCAGGAAAGGGGGGCGGGGGGCGGGGGGGGGGGGGGGGGGCTAGTGAGCAAGCGATAGCACCTGCTCGCAGGAAGAGTTGGGGGGGGGGGGGGGGGGGGGGGGGGGGGCGTCGGCTGACCCTGCGATTGCGGGATGGCTCAGGTGTCAGAGACAGCCATTGAGGAGCCAAAGCCAGGGACCAGCGCGCCCTGCGCGGTGCCAGAGCTCCCAGCCGAGTGCTGGAACATCATTGTTGGCGCCCTGGGTACCCGTCCCCGCCCCCTTTGTATCCCCCTATCCATGCTCTGCCTCCCGGCACTGCCAGCGATGCTGTTTCTGGATGGGACTGGTGCTAGGTGATAACACCACCCCGGCATGAATGTGCAGGCACCCGAGAGCTGTGCATGCTGAGCCGGACCAGCTCGTGGCACAGGGACCTGATCGCAGTGAACAATGTCTGGGATAGCTGCCACCGTGCCCTCTTTGGTACGAGCTGCGGCATGGGACGTTTTGTGGCATTGCTGTCCACTTGCAAGAGAGCATACAGATGGCCAAGTCAGCAGCGCAGCCGTACTGGGGCGCTGCGCTTGCTAACCTCCGGCCTCATCCGCACGCTGCGCACAGGAAAGCCGCCAGAGGACAACTGGGACACCGCCACCGTGAAGCGCGTGTGTCGGCGCAGCGATCTTCGCGCTTCACGCTGGCTGGAGGGCCCGGAGACAGAGAGCATGTTTGACATCGCGGGTGCTAGCTGTCTACGGGTGAGCAACTGCCTCAGTGACTCCGATCATTCCCTCTACCCACCATGCGGCTGCCTGGCGCCGTCTGACGCCCCGGTTGTGCCCGCCAGGTGGACAGCTCCAAGGTCATCAGCGCGCAGGGCTCCTCGCTGCGCATCTGGAGCCATGCCACGGGGCGGCGGATCAGCAAGCTGCAGGGCCACTCGGCCGACGTCACCTGCGTGGCTGCTGATGATGACTGGATTGTCTCCGGATGCGCCCAGAGCACTGTGCGCATTTGGGGTGCGTGCCCTGCAGGAACTTCAGCACAGTCTCCACTGCCCCCCCCCCTTTTTTCCCCATGGACAGAGCCTATATAAGTGCCTGCTCCTGTACTGGCTGAGATAAAACACGTTGCGATACCCGGGCGCACCTTCCCATCCGTATTTACTGCATGTACTTTCTTCCATGTGGGTGAGACCCAGCTGATACACATATACCTTATCCTCTATCGGTGAGTCGATTCGGTGTGCCGCTAGGGACAACTTATCCGCAGTATCGGAGACTTCTGCACAGAAACAATCCCCATCGATACCTCTCTCACAGCAGGCTGCCGCCCAAAAGCGCCGTCTGTTTATCCTGGCTGTTGTCGCCGCTGCAGGCATGGACGACCTGAAGCCGGTGCGGACAGTGCGGGGGCACCAGGGGCCCGTGACAGACGTGCACCTGCTCAACGGCATGCCGCTGTCCTCCTCCGAGGATGGCAGCATCTGCATCTGGGACCCGCAGCACTCCGCGCCGGTGGTCACGCTGGAAAGCGATACCAAGATCAACGCCATGGCGGTGGATGAGATGCAGAACCGGCTGACCTCCGCTGGCTGGAGCCTGGACGTTTGGTACACGGCTGTTGCCCCGACTGCGTGCCCACCTTCCGAGCTCTCACATGTCCTCTCACCATTTCGCAATTTGGGAGATAGGCAGAGTTTTGGATAGGGAGGGAGCGCTCGCTGTCTCACCTCATGGGCTGATGGCATTGCCACTGCCTGCGCCACCGCAGGGACATCACCACGGCGCAGCAGGTGCTCCAGCTGTCTAGCCTGCTTGGCGACGACCCCAGTGATGGGATCCTGTTTGAGATGATCGAAGGGTATCTACCCCCGACACCCCCCACCCAGCCACCCACCCCCACCCTCCCATCCGCTGCCACATGTGTGGTGTCACCGCGCTGACAGCAAGGCGGGTTTGCCCCCCGGCTGGACAGGTACGAGTCATGTGGCATGAGCCCCTACACCGCGCTGTCGCAGTGGCAGTCATCGGTGGCTGCGGGCAACGCAGGCATGATCTCGCTTTGGGACCTTCGCTCCGCCGCACGCACATTCCACCTGCAGCTGGCGGACGCCCAGCAGGTGCGCCGCTGGTCCAGCACTGGTGGGTGCTGCACGGTGCACATTCTCTTGTTCAGGCTCAATTCCATGCCGACCCACGCGTCATGATACTGTATGGGCAAGCGAGACATGCCCGGAGGTCGTATGAGGAACCTACGGGGCATCACCCCGTCCCAAACATGGGCACCCGGCGTTGCTATTGCAGCGAGTAATAATGGGCACGGTAGAGATGCCCGTTGCGGTTCCCGTCGGAATCTTGTTCGGGAGTCCGCCATGACCTGGTGTATCCGTTGGGGCTCCCCTGTCATTCTATGTATACGCAGTGAGCTGTGAGAGATGACAGCCGCGTGGTGGCGCTCATGTAGGTGACGGGGCTCCAAATGGACGACTGGAAGCTGCTGTCCGCCGTGAGCGGCAGCCCCACAGTCCACATGTACGACATCCGCGCGCTGTCGTCCGGCCTGCGGTCGGCGCCCTGGCCCAAACCCGTCAAGACCTTTGGCGCAGGCAGCGAGGTGCAGTGTTTCCAGGTACGGTGGACCCTTCGGGCTGCAATGCAGCCAGTCGCACAGCGCCCCCCTGTAGTGCCCCTTTGTTCAGCGGATTATCAGAGTGACCACCCTCTCTTGGCGTCCTCTTTCCGTTTCCTTCAGTTTCATGGCGAGACACTGGTCGTCGGCGCCGCGAAAGGGATGCACGTCTGGACGCTGGGTGGCTCTGCGAGCCGCAGCCAGTCCGAGGCAGCCACCGACGGCGGCGAGCCGGCCGGCAGGGTGCACAAGGAGAAGAAGAAGAAGATCCCCAAGCGCAACTCGCGCTACCCCAAGCGCACCACCCGCTGAGGGCGGCGCTGCTGGCCCCATCAGCAGACTGCGTCAACCTGGCTGATGCGAAGAGAGGCCTTCCCGTGTTAATCGCTCTGATTCTAACAGATGCGGCGCTGTTGCGCCGTCACCATTTGAGGGCTGCGGAGGGGGGGGGGGGGGGGGGGGGCACCCATTCCTCCTGCTCCCCTGCTGCTTGTAAGTGCACCCAAAGGCTTCCCGTGACTGGTCCACCCATGCAGGGGGACCCCTCCGGGTCAGCAAATGTCCATTGCCCTCATTTCAAACAAATAACGTAAAAATGTAAGTTTTAAATTCGAATTTTGAATATTCCGTACATGGAGGAGCCGGGAATAAATTCAGTGGCCGCCAGGAAGGCAAGTAAGGATTAAGGCCGGGCCCAGGATGATAAGTCCTACGTCAGCACACGCTGGCACCGCATTCAGCATTGGGCAGTGCGAGGCGTTGTGCCTCGCCGTCCTGGGTGTCGGCGGGGAGGCTGCGCAGGGCCTTGTGCACGCGCATGCGCATGAAGTCGCCGTGCGTGGACTGCCGCCCGCGGAGGTGCGTGATCGCCCCGCGCGGCTGCCGGGGGTCGTAGTACAGCCCTATGCCGAAGTCGCGGTGCCAGTCGGGGTTGCGGGCCGCCATGCGCTGGTTGAGCACGTCCTCCGGGAACTGGCCCAGCCGCACGTGGGGCAGCACCTCCCGCAGGTAGACCTCCCGCGCGATGACGTGGTTCTTGTCGTGGTACGCGTGGAAGGGGAGCACGCAAATCCCGTCGGGCCGGAAGGGCCGGTTCTCGTGCGGGCGGTTGGTGTGCAGCGCCATCTTGACCATCTTCTGCCCGCACGGGAACACCACGTAGCGGAACACGCCGCTGCTGAGCGCGGCCGCGACCACGTCCAGGCGCACGGGGTCGTTGAACATAAAGTCGTGCTGCACCACGAGCACGTGGGAGGTGGTGGCGCAGCGCTCCATCGCGATGCCGATGGCATGCCCGAAGCCGCAGTGCCGCTGCAGCTCCAGCACGGTGCCCAGCGCGCTCTCCGCCGCCAGCAGCTGCTTGAAGCGCGCGTACTCCGCGGCCACGCCGGCGCCCACGCGCCCCCGCTTGTCCTGCCGGGTGTCCTCCCCTTGCGGCGCCTTATGGTTGTCACAAACCACCACCAACGGGACGCGCACGCCCACGTGCTGCCGAATGCTGCGCACGGTGTGGTGGATCATGTCGAGCTGGTCCTCCGCGGACATCTTTGTGGGAGAAGTCGACACGATGCACGTGATGTCGTCCTCGCTCAGCGCCATGCCGTCACCCGTCACCCTGTGCCAAGGTGGAGCCCAAGCTAGAGTCTAGCATTCAGAGCCAGCCCCGGCTACGACCCTTGTCGGGGCATCGTGTCGCGGGTTGGGAATTCGCCTGTCCCCCTCGTCTTCTGGCCAGTCTGCCTCGGAAGCCTCCTTCAAGGCATGTCAGAGCTCGAAGTGGCGCGTGCTTCGCCGCGGTTTCCGGCGCAGAATGTAGCCGATCTGCGTCTCAGCCTCGGCAACCGCCAGCTGCCGCCCCCGCAGGATAAATCATCGGTCCGCGGATCGCCTGCGGGTGGCTGCCTCCGTTCGGGTCTGCACGCCAGTGCAAGGGGCGTGTGGTTTTGGTGCGACACGGCGGCGACCGGCAAGTGCCGCCGGCTACGACCAAGTGAGCTCCGTCCACGCGCGTGCGTGCGTCGTATGCTGCGGGTGACTGCGCGCACGGTCGTTGCAGGCCGGTAGTGGCGCTGCTCTTGGCGGCCCGTGGTCTGCGCCTTCACAGCAGCGCCCGTCCGGTGGCTGCCGTCGTTGAAGTTATCGGCGAGCAGCGCGGCGGCGGCGGCGGGCGGAGCAGGAATTGTCGCTCTAGTTGGTCATCAGCTATGACTACCCGGAGTACAGATCTGGATACTTCCTGATCGTCCAGGCCTCTAGGGGCAGTCAGAGAAATATTAAGAGTGTCTTCAGAGACTGTATTTAAAATACAACCACTTATTATTATATTATATTTATACTATACGGGATACACAAACGAGATATCAATCGCGCACACAGGGGTATAGCCGCGGCCTGTTTCCAGCAGCCTTACAGGTACAGCCGTACAGGTACAGCCGTACAGGTAGCTATGCAATACAATCGATATTAATATAGCCTTTGTGCCGCCGGGCCGTAAGAAAGCTGGCCTGTTATTTAGCATCAAATACTGAGCGAGAAGAAAGTTGTAGTAAGAAATTTCAGATTTTAAATACTAATATACCCTTATTCATAGCAGTACGTGAGCTCTAGGAATCGTAAATGATGTGGAATGTGCTCACCCAACATATCGTCCCCAGGGGACGCGCCTACGGGCGGATATCCTCGTGCTGACGGCCACTTGTCTCAATTATCGTTTCCAACCCACAGCATGCAAGATGCCAAGATCCATTTGATTCTGACAAGCACCCGACATGCCAAATCACATGTCTCACAACATGACAACCGCCGTATGGGTGCCATGTCTTCGGAGGGGTGTGTCCGATGTCTAATGTCTGATGCATTGGTGCAATATGATCTTTGATTGGTCTTTGATGCGGACCCTTATTCATCGTGCCAGCCCAGTCTCGCGGGCGAATAAAAAAATGGGGAGACTGTTCTATTTTTCTGAAACCAGTCGCTCTGGAGAAGTGTATGGGTAATTGGGTAGCAGTTCATACGTTTATAGTTATGTTTTATATCCGTGTATTATATCTTCGCAAGATATATCACTCAGTACTCCGGTGCGGCGGGTACAACTTGCGGCCCCATAATGAACTCTTATCTTAGTCACGTCAGTATTCGGAATATTGGAAGGACTACGCACGAAATGCTTGCAAACACGACTGTAGAGGTCGTGTGAAAAGCTGACAGTTGAGCAGAACTATACGTTAACAGCTAGTACATCGACCAAATGGACAAAAAAGACATTTTGTGTATTCATTGTCGCGGTGCCAGTTCCTGAGCTGATATTCCTGGCCGGCATCAGCTACCCTCCTCTAGATCTGTTGTATTTATATATATATATATATATATATATATATATATATATATAAAGAGATATATAGATATATATACGTATAAATTTATTGGTCGCGGTCGCGGTTATGATAGTACATGTACATATACTGAGTAGAGCGCGCACTTGCTGCTGCTACCGACATTCCGTGTAAGAATAGAAATAAGTGCCACGAGCGACACAATAACATGGAGGAGGCCGCAGGCCAAAGCCCGCCTGTTGCAACCACGGAAAGCGGCTCGCGGGAATCGGTACCACCATTCCTTCCTGGTATCGCCATCATCATCAGCAGCATGTACGAGTAGGAACAATGGCTGCATGGTGACATGCATTAACTGGGTCATCCTGCGATCCTCGCTGCTGGAAACTGCCGCTGTGGTGGTGGCACGGGGACGCCAAAGCCACCACCAGCTCTGCCACAAACTTTGTTATGCATCGATGTAATAATGCCGGGGTGGGGCGGCAGGGCCAGCGCAGCGCCAGCGCTGGCAGGAGGCTGTCGTGTCGTCACATGGATGCAAGAGGCCGGCCGGTCGTTGCAGGCAGGGTATGTCGGAACGCCAGGCCTCAGAGAGGAGGGGGAGGAGGAGGATCACCGGCGCTGGCCGGCAGTCAGCAAGCCACCACGTGCAGCCTCAGGAAGGGTCTGAGAGCAACACGGCTTCAGCGGCGGAGAGTCAGGATGTTCCAACTTATTTCGATGTCTCAATTTCACAAGGAGAACAAGCGGAGGGTGGTAACACCCAACAAGCCAGCCTCGCCTGAGCTTGTGCCGGCATCCCTACTCGGGTGTCGCGGAAGGACCGCCGCTGCTCCATCCATCCGTCCGCCTCAATGACAATGGCCATGGCTCCTGGCTGCCCCTCACCGCCCATGCTTGGCCCTGCCTCGCGCCCAGGCCCTCCTCCTCGCCTCCTCCTTGCGCCGCGCCTCCTCCTCCGCCCGCCACCACACAACACCCGCGGCCGCCGCCCCCACCGCCACCACCAGCCAGGTCACCAGCCTCCCCCTTCCGCCTCCCGCTTCCCTTCCCGTCTGCATCTGATGGGACTTGCTCTTCCAGTTCTGCGAGGGGCAGCATCGGCATCGGCAGCCGGCAGAGCGCTCATCGAAGGAGCCCTCCAGGCTGGATGTGAGCGCAGAGGTGGAGGGGGAGGGGGGAGACCCGGGAGGGTCTCACTCACCTCCGGCATCGGGGCGCCCCCCCACGGCCGCTTGAGTCCCCGCTTCAGCACAGACATGGCCAGCGCGGGGTCCATCACCGCCACCTCGTCCGGGTAGTACCTGGGACGGGGTTTTCAGGGGCGAGCGCAGGGAAGGCTCTCACGGGGTCTGCCCGCATGACACGGACACTGCCACTGCCACCGCCTCCTCCAGGCACACACATACACAGACCCGGCCTGCAGCTTCCTTCCCCCTGACCTCCGCCCCCTCTGCCCTACCCCTGTGTACCGCCACTTCAGCGCACCGGTAGGCGGCAGCAGTGGGTTGGGAGCGGCGCCGGGCTGCTCCTGGCCTTCTCCTCCCTTTCCCTACATGCCCCACTCCGAACTAGCCAGTCTTAACCATCCGCCCCGCCGGCCTCTCACTATCCTTGGGCAACCCGGGCCCCGGTCTGCGATGGGCGTCGGCAGGGAGTGCCTTAATTCGGCACAGCGCTGCCAACATGGCGCACTTTCAATTACAGAAGACGATTAGCCACTGCGCAGACGGGAAACCACATGTGGACATATGAGATCAGATTATGTCCGTACGTTGGCGGAAGTATGCCGCACAAAATCAGCATGACAAGCTGTAGTGCTAATTGAAATACGGGTGATGCTTCAGCAACAATACATGGCTGCGAAGTATCGGATGTTTATTGCAGTCTCAGGAGAATGGACCCGCAGTGCGGTTTGAGACAAAACCATGCATGCGATAATGCGCTAGCACTTTTTTGAAGGGGCACCTCCCCCCTCTCTCTGCTAGACCTGCCCCAGTCAGGCCCAACACTGACGTCAGGTCCACGTCTAGCTCGATACGTCTGCCCACGTCGTGCTCACGTCTTCCCCACGTCAGGCCGAGCACATCGAACAGGGCGCCGTCCCGCCGTCGGGTGCCACCCCCCCCGGGTCGGTAACCCGGGCCTCTTACCCGAGCTCGCCGATGAGACGTTGCTTGCTCTCCACCGGGATCATGAACTGCATCTGCGCGGGCGCCATCTCGGCTGGCCTTACGCTGCCACAAGCCAGGGCTAGAGGGCCGCCGCCGCCGGGAGGAAATAACGCCGCGCCTCGCCCCGGCCTCCTGCAACCGGCGCCCCGCTTGTCCCAGCGCAGTTCGCCCAGGGCAGCCACGTTACCGAAAGCCTTCTCTGGTGCGTCACAAAGCTTGCCACTGCAACTGACTGCCGCGGGTCGCTCCTGCTAATGCTGATGCCGACGGTCGGTCGGCGGGGGTTCGGGGCTGGTTGATCGCGGCCAATATGTTGGCGGGACGGAGGAAGGCCGTGGGGGCCTGGCGGAACCTCAGAGCACGATCATAACTACAAGACGGGGGGCGGGGGAGGTGGGGAGGTAGCGACTAGAAGAAGGGACTTCAAGAAGATGGGACAGGGAACGAAATACGGGGTACGGTATCGCCACTCCCGACGATGACACAGCCGTAACTCAGGGGCGAAAGGATAAAGAAGGATTATTCGTCGGCGAGTACGAACACATAGTCGGTATTTCAATGATAATAGAATCATCCGTCGTCGCGTGCGACGAACGAGCTGCGCATGCATTTGCCCAGCACCCCGATATACACCAGTCCACATAAGTCTCTTGCACATAGAAATCCGCGCGTATCCTCGCCTCGGTGCCCAAGCCATGGGGCCACGGGGCCATGGAGCCTTGTAATCCAGTGTATGCAAGCCTCCGACGCCAAGGAGGCAGCCGTTTCTCCCGGTTATCGCACTTTTAGAATGGCATTGCTTGGCACATGGCTAAAACCACGGAAAAAACGGGCGATGAATAGGGGGCAACTTGTTGGCGGCGTAGCTACCATCCTTCGCATATGCCCGCGCGCTGCCGGTGGTGAATGGACGTATGCATGCGCTGTAAGACCACCGAGATTGAGCCCAATCCATGCTCGCTACTGATGCAATGCACGGCATTTCCTTGTGAGTGTGCCAGTAATTAATGCCGTCGTCGTGATGGGGCCAATCATCCCACAAATTTCCAAGCTGCAAGATAATTAAGCGCCGGTGGCCGCGCCTCGCTGGGTGAAAGTAGCACACATAAAGTGCCTTCGATTCCACAGGTGCATGCTTATATTGCCCGCACCGTAGGCTAAGCACGGGCTGGCCCCCTCAGCAGCAATGTCGCCACTGTTGCACAGGTCTGCGCGCATGTTGACAGGCCACAACATTTCGGCGTTTTATCAGATTGGGCTGAAAATTAGTGCGTTGGAAAGCGCAGGTCGCCGGCTTTCCATCGCACTAATTTTCAGCCCAATCTGATAAACGCGGAGATGATATGAATTAAACGTGATTGCAATATTATTGCTTCTTGCAGGGCGAACGGCCAGTTTGCGAATGTCACATGTAGCCCGCTAGCTGACCATAGACTCCAAACCATGCGCCGCGCGGCATGGGGTAGGTGGCCAACACATGTAGCTCGGCGACCGTGGAAGAAAATCACGGTTCTTTATGTCCAACTGTCGGCATGCCGTGCGCTCAAACCGTTCGCAACCCGGCCGTGCAGCACTTGTTACACTAATAGTGCCGCAAAACAGGCGTCGCACGCGCCACGCGCGCCGCCGCATTGGCCCTAGCACACCATGTGCACGCTCTTTCATGGTTATCCTCGCAATGGCTGCAACGGCGTAGACTATGCGTGGGTTTACCGACTAGAGGACGACCAAACCCAAATCATATCCATAAAAACATGCAAAGACTTCTGTGGGCTGCTGTATATTGAGATACAGCATCGCGAAGGAAAACTGAGGAAAATGAGGAAAAATGACCTCATTCGTTGCCGAAATTAATCCTTAGCTACGATAGACTAATAAGTTTCATCTCGGTATGAAGCCTTACCGTTACCCTAAATACCTCGTACCGGCATGTCCCTGCAGCTTCCCGCCCTGCCTGCATGCAGCGCTTACCTGCAACGACTACTTTTGCTGATGAACTGTACACGAGCACGACACTACGACATTCACGCCCTAGCACGCTGTTGTTACCTCTGCCCTTGAGTCGAGCCAGCCGCCACCACCGCGACATCAGCTGCTGCCTGACTTGAAATATCAGCCCCACCCACGTCCGCGGGCGCGCGTGGCGCACCTCTGGAGCTTCCCGTGGAATGCCGCCCGCCGAGCAACCTCGCCAGCTACCGCCCGCTGCGCTGTCAAGGCGCGTTGCGTAGCATGGCGCGGACGTCGCGGAGGCAAGGGAAGTCGGCTGCCCCATGCTGGTGGCAGATGAGTGGGAGCCGGGGGCGAGGCAGCTGGGCGGCGCTGACAGCAGCACCCGGCGGGGGGTGCTGCGGAGCGTCTGCCGGGCGGCGCGCAACGGCGACGACGGTGCGGTCGCGACAGTTGAGGGCGGGCGACGGCTGCATCCAGCGGTGCTGACGGCGAGACTGCCGCAGTTGACGTGTGCCGAGAAATAGGAGTGCGGCTTGCTTGACGACGGGCAGATGGTGAGGGCAGCGGCAGAGGGCGGCTGGCTGGGCGAGCTGCAGTCGGGGGGTACATGCCCGCGGCTGGGGGCTGCCTCGCAAGACCTGTGAGTGGGCCGCTAACGGAGGGCATCTGCAGCTGCTACAGTGGGCGAGGGAGCAAGGCTGCCCCTGGGATGAACCTACCTGCGCTGCGGCAGGCAATGGAGGCCATGTGGCACTGCTGAAGTGGTTGCATGAGCACAGCTGCCCCTGGGCGGGAAGCACCGCACAGGGTTGGCCAGGCACTGGCACTTGGAGATGCTGCGGTGGGCAATGGAGCAGAGCTGTCCTTGCAGCGAATGGACATGCGCGGCGGCAGCCGGGGGGGGGGGGGGGGGGGGGGTCAAATATAAAACGCTGAGGTGGTTGAGGCAGCAGGGCTGTCCCTGGAATCACCACACCTGCCCCAATGCAGCAAGAGGAGGGCACCTCGAGGTGCTGCAGTGGGCGCGAGGGCAGGGCTGCCCTGGGGACCGGAGACTTGCCATTGGGCGGCCCGCGGAGGCACCTTTGAGCTGCTGAAGTGGGCGCGGGCGCAAGGGTGCCCCTGGGGCGACGCCACCTGCGGCATGGCAGCGTGTGGAGGACACCTCAAGCTGCTGCAGTGGGCGCGCGAGAACAGCTGCACCGGGACGCGGCTAAGTGCTTCAGCATGGCGACACGTCACCAGCACAGCCCAGTCGCCGAGTGGGTTCAGCGCCAGCTGTGAGCCACAACAATGGCGCCACGCCTGGACAGGAGGGATAGTGGCAGCCCAGGCCGATTGTAGCAGGGGTAAGTGATACTCTGTCGCTGCGGGTGGGCGAGGATGGGTATCCTGTCTGCGGCAACAGGCGGGCTGGATGGTAAGGCTGCCAGCTGCCTTTGTCCCTGCCGTTATGCGCACCCGGCGCGCTTTGATAATGCTTCAGCGTCATTGCTGCCCGAAACATTTTATTGGGTTTGCGGGTCGCACAAGTAATGAAGTGTTCTGCTCCGCCACGTCGGAGATTCCTTGCTGATGTCGGATGCCTTTCCAGATAAATGTGCACCTCCTTCTTTGCTGGTTGAGCAACAATGCCATGTATTATAGGTGTTTGTAGCGAGTCCCAAGCGAGGTTATGGTGTTTTTTACACGAGGTTATCGAGGTTACACGAGGTTACACGAGGTTATCGTGTTCACACCGTCGATGTCAGCGGATGCTTTGGGCTTCAACCTGTCCTCAGGGCATCCGCACTTTGCGCCTGGAGGGCTTCACCGCGGCCAAGGAGTGCTGCATCTGCCTGAGTGCCTGGACGCCGGCCTCATGTGGCAGTGCACCACGTGCATCGGGGCCCGCGACCACTTTGGAACATGCAGGGAGTGTCGGGAGGGGTCGGTGCAACAGGGGGCGTGGTCGGTTGGCAGCTCCCTCGCAATGATGGCAATGTCGATCTGCAATGCAACAACAACAGACCATGTCCATTTGGGTTGGCGCACAGTCCACTTCGCAGCTTCCCCCCGTCAATCAGCACACAGCCTACATCCCATGTCTGCCGCGATGGAACCCACTCATCGCAATGATACCGCAGTTTTATCAAAGCACTGATGCCTTTTATTATGTTTCTTACCAATGATATGAAATATCATTCCAGGCATTCGTATATATATAAATGAAGGATTGCAAAAACAATGCCCGATTGCCGCAGGACAGCTTGCTCACTGCGGAGATGCACGCCATACAGTGCACCATCATCCCGCACATCTGTTGTTCTGTTTCCTGCCCCAATGCAAGATGAAATAATCACAAAATGAGCCGAAAATAAGTAACTAAAATTAAGTAATTAAATTAACTGATACACTATAAGTGTCTTAGTGGTGCATGTCGACTCCCAGAAGTCTGTATCTGGACTATGGATTGGTGCGTCGACACGAGAAGCGCACGGAACGCATTTCCACTCTTGAGATGGACACATAGGTGCCGTGCCTGTATGCCAGGACATGGGCCTACAGGTTGGCACTGACACCAGGAGCCGAGGCATTTGCGGCGCGGCCTTGGTCGCGTGGCTGCGCCTGCCCTACGCTGCTGCCTGCGTTTGTGTGCCTGCGCCGCGGGAGGGACAGTCCGCGAGGAAGTGCCCGTGCTGCGGCGGTGCTGGGCGTTGCCTGCGCCTTGGCCGGCGGGGTTCTCTGCCGGCAGGTGCGCTTCACGCTGGCGCGGCGCGCCTCCATGCCGGGGCGCATCACAAGCTCCTCGCACTCCATTGTGCGCTGAGCCTCCGCCATGATCTCCGTCACGTTCTTCTGCACGCGCATGATGAGCTTTGGCGTGGATTCGAAAGATACCGCGGTGACATTGCGCGTCTCCCCCGGCGGCAGCAGCTCGCGCTCCGCCAGCGCCAGCTTGCCTAGCCGCTGGAACTTCTGCGCGCTGATGGTGGCTCCCAGGCGGTGGTAGTCATACGCGAATGTCTTCATCAGGTCGTCGGGGTACGCTTTGCTCTTGACGTTGCAGCACCAGTAGCGAATGGCCCCATGCCGCGGCATGCAGTTCTTCTTGTAGCCGCCGACGATGCACACCGCCTGCCAAACCGGGTAGCGCACGGGCTGGCCGCCGCCCTCGAGGTGCAGCACCATGTGGCGGGAAAGCATGCGCGCTGCGGCAGGATTCCAGGAGTAGGCGCCGCCCCCTTGTGGCTTGGCTTGCCCATGGCTGTCAAAGGACGGGCCATGGTCAAAGGGAAAGCAGCGCTTGGAGGCGCCTCGCTTCTGGTGCAGCGACGGGAACATCACCAGGCTCTGACCGACCACCAGGCACAGGCCCACCGCGATCGTCAGCCACACCAGCGGGCGCTGCGAGATGCCGGGCGCCGGGGGTGGCTTGCTGGCGGACTTCTTGGACACAGCGGCATCCGGCTCCGTCCGCGCCAACCATCGGCGCAGGATCAGGCGGTCGAGCAGCACATCCCAGGGCATAAACAGAGCCAGTTGCAGCGCTGCGAGGGGTCGGAAGGAGATGGACATGGTGAAGGCCACGAAGAGGTGGAACCCGACGGCGGTGAGAGTGCTGAGCAAGCGGACCCAGGGCCCGCACAGCAGCAGGTACCAGTGCAGGCACTCCCACGCGACCGCGAAGGCCCCGCCCGCCTCCAGCAGGCCCGGCACCTTATCGAAGCGCAGCACGGGGAAGAGGTAGGATGAGAATACTGCGGCCAGTGGGTTGGTGAGGAACTTCCTCAGAGGTGGGATGTTGGGCTGGCCCCAGCGGCGCAACCACATGCCCATCGCGTTGGACCGCAGGTAGCCGGCGTTGGCCCAGCTCCAGATGAAGGTGTCGCCCGTGTTCGCCTTGATCAGTCCAGCGGAGAGGTAGAAGAAGCCGAGGTAGAGCGCCGCGAATATGAGGGGCGCGCTGTAGGCGCGGCTCCGACGGTTGCAGTCGTCGTGCAGGCTCCTCACCCAGGTCTTGCTGGCAGCCAGCACGGCGCCGGTGAGGCCCCCGCCCGCCTTGATGGCAGGGCCGCCGCGCCACGCCGCGCACACCGACTCCACGAGCGCGTCCATCGACAGTGTGTCCGAACAGGGAGAGCCTGCCAGGAGCAGGAGCACCGGGCCGAAATAGTCGCAGCTGTGGCCGCCGTCCTTATGCAAGCCAATCTGCGCCGCGCGGATGCGCATCACCAGGATGCCGGCGGCGGCGAGGGACGCCGGCGAAGCAGCGCCGAGGAGCGAGAGCCACAGCAGGAACCGCAGCGCGTGCACGTGGCTCAGGCCGCACGAGGCCGGTGAGGGCCACAAGATAGGCAACGCGCGGCTGAGCCCGACGCTTCTCGCGCTCCCCGTCTTGCCCTCGGCGAGGAGCCTCACAAAGTCGGCGGACCCATCTAGCCAGCCGAGCACCAGCCACACGACGGCGATGCGAACGATCGCGAGGCTCGCCGGGCTCGCCGCCCACCAGCGCGGTAGCAATGCCTTGACGGCGGGCCGCACCGTCCTGACGAGCCTTACTGCAGCGCGCCATGGCAGTGAGGAACCGCCGGCGGGGTCCTGTTCCGGCGCTGGGAGGGGCGACGCCGCGCACTGCTCGTCACCGTCGTCCGTTTGGTTGCCCAGGAGCGTTGACCGTGGTGTGTCAGTGGTCGGCTTGGTACGCGGCAGTGATGACCAGCCTGCCCAGCTCCTGGCTGGCGCATGGTACTGACTACTACCGTTGTCAGTACGACTGCGTGGGCGCCTTGACCGTGTCTCGAGAAGTGATCGCATGGTGCTTTGGTGGATGACCGTTGTTTCGGCTCTTTTAGAAACGCCGTTCTGCAGACGATGTTTCTGCCCGCCGGAGGGGGGGGGGGGGGGGGCGTGCGCTATGACTCTGGGTCGGACCGCTCCACCCCGGCCGGTGATAGAGTAGTTTGGGCGCACCGCTAGGTGATAAAGCGACCGCCGCTCTGCGCAGCAGTCTCAGGGCACTGAGAATCTGAGATGGGGTTTGATTACACGGGGAAGAGTGGGTTGAAGGTCGCAGGGCACTTGTTTATTTTTATTGTACCTGGGCGTGCTGTGTGGTTTGTCGAAAAGATACCTTGGCTTAGGTTACAGCGTTTTCCAAGGCAGTAGCGTGTCGGCAGCCCGCAAGAACAGAAATAAGCACAATGTGAGGGGGGAGGGACGCGGCCCGCCACATACATGGATGGTAGGCGGGGCGCGAAGATGGAAGATCGGGACAGCAAATAGCCCGCTAGTTTTTATCAGAATTCTACCTCGATTGGGGTCGACTCGCAGCGTGGTGCTGGAGTTAACCGTGCTCGTTTGTACGGCAGTTTCTTCCCAGGCAGATTTCGGGTGTTGAAGCATACCTGTACGCGGACTACCGTGCTTTTTAGTACGAGGTAAAACTGCGAGCATCGCGTGTTGTGCGGGTTAGAATCAGGATTACCACAGGTTGGCACGGCGCTTGGCAACAGCAGCCATAGCGGCGAACTCAGCGTCGACAGCTTCGAGGTGGCGACGAAGGGTGTCTAGGGTTGTCAGCTCCTCGCGGGCGACCATCGCTGCTGCCTCCACGCAGGCGTTGGTCTGCTCCGGGAGCTGAGACAAGATGAGTCCAGCCATAGCAGATTCGTTGGGGCGGTCCGCCTCGGGGAGCAGCTGGAAGGCTCGGACGATCTTGGACGCAAGATCGACCGAGTTGCGCGCGCGTGCGCCATAGACGGCATAAGGCGGGTACGATTTAATTTTATGTTTTAGAACGTCCCCCCCCCCCTCCCCCTCTGTTTCCAACCCCCCCCCCCCCCACTCTACTTTATTTATGTTGATCTCACAGTATCTTGTAGAACATGCCCAAAGTTGCATATTAGTAACAACCACTGACATGACCTTTTTAATGGTTTCAATGCATGGCTGTGTGCAGAAGGCTGTATCCTGCCAGATGCAAGCATAAAATGGAGAAGGGGTGGGGAACTTTTTGGAACCGTCACCATATTTCAATCAGCATCATGGCAACCCAGCCATACGGTGGCCCTATCCACCCCTCCATGTAGTGCTATGATGTTTCTAAGCCGTTGTATGCCACTGCGATGTGTTGCTACTCGTCTCACCGCGATGTTATTCCATGCTGCGCAATGCTGCCTGCCTATCAAGTTCTCAGCACAGTTGGCCTTGGCGCCCCTCACGAGCACACGATAGCCGGCACGCTCACAGGTTTTGCATAAAGGCAAAACAGTAGTATAGACAGTTTGTAACACCTCATCTACTATGAGTTCTCCGTCAGGTAAGCCTGGCCAAGCGCCGTCAAAGCAAGGATATGCCTTGCCTGGATATTAACGGCGCGGCGGTGCGGATCTGAGCCCCCAGCCGCTCATGCACCGATCCCAGCCGCCGAGTATCGCTTAATTATGTGAACATAAAGTTGAGGCCCCCCTCCCCTCTGTTTCTCCGGACAGTAGAGAACAAACACAAAACATTAAATCGAGCCGGCCTTAGTGCCACATTTGAAACGCGTACGCAGGTGAACGCGTACGCCCATGCGGAAGAGGGAAACCCCAACTACTGGTAGTATAAACACTTCAACACGCAATCGAGTCTGGTCTTGCCATAAAGGATGCTGAGGGTATTTTACAAGGAAAAGCGCCATTTTACGGTTAGGAAGGTTGAGCGGAAGGAGGGGAATGTCGGAGGAGGAGCCCGCAGGGCGGAGGCGGAAACGGGGGGGCGCTGCCGAAGGCAGCGAGCTGGAAGATGGCAGACGAGCTGCTGGTGGCTGTCCTAAGTAGCTTTCCGGCCGGGAGCGCAGGGCTCGCGGGCGATGGGGCAGCCCGTACTGAAACCCGATGGTACCGGAAACCTAACCGGTCGAAACCGCCAACATACTGTACGGGTCGCACCAGGACAGTCAAATGTGTTATGAAACCCCATAAACACGTTTACAAGATTTCAACATGCAATCGAGTCTGGTTTTGCCAGTTTACACGCGGTTCGTTTTCGATTGCGAGCGTGGGCAGTCGGCAGGCGTGCCGACCAGACGAAGGCGAAAGATGACTTGAGTTGTAGAAGAGTGTCGCACCGAGAGGTCAAGAACCTCGATAGAGGCGCAGGCGCATAATAAATAGACGCGGGCAGGAGATGTTAACGGTGCGAACGCTGGCACGACATAGGCTGGACGTGTCGCGGTATGAAGGCGCCTCCTCCCGACGGCGCGCCCTACAGCATTTGCCACGCGCCGTGGTGGAGTGCGGCACGAGCCGGAATTGCAGGCCAATAGGAGCGGCCAAGTTGGCGACGAGTGCCCAGTACAGCAACGGCACAAACACCAATAGGACGAATATAGCTGCGCGCACGGGCGCACGAGCGCGCCGCGTACAGTAAGGTGAAGTACTGGTACCCTCTACACGACGCGACGGTAACTCTGTACATGTATTGGTGATGCACAGTACGATGGTGTGAGGCCGCTGCCATCACTTGCGGCGGTCGTCTCGCCGCCTCGTGTGAAGGGCAGCACGTGAAACGCATAACTCTTTGGGGCATGGGCACGTATGACCAAGTGATGTGGTTGTGGCGTACCGGCTCTTAGGTGTGTCGGGTCGGTTGTCGGCGGCGTCGCCGAAGACCCGCCGACTTGGTAGGTTGTCGTCGCGGGTCTTGCTTCGCGGAGTGCGGTGAGGCGGCCGCCGCTGATGCACCAGCGACGGTTGCCGACAACCTCACAAATCGCAGGCATATGATGACGCCACGAAATGCACAAGTCGCGTTGTGTGGCGGAGCTCTCCCCGGGCGGGCAACTCGTGTTGTCACATATGAGATGTCGTGACGTCGGGAGCGGGTTGGCCGGCGTAGAGGCCCTTGCAGCCTACGCCGGCCAGTATCGATGCCAGTGACGTCGGGGCGAGGGTGACGACGAGGCGGCCGCCGAGGCGGTCGCCGAGGTTCCAAATCTGGAGTCGGACAAGGATAGTTACGGCCACCAGGAGATGTCAAGCACGCCAGGAGGTAGAGCTGCCCCCCGGCGGGCAGCTGCAGGTTGTCGTGGTCCTTTTGACGACGACGTTGCAATAGGAGGCGTCGGAGATGCGCCGGGACGAGCCGCGCAAACGCCTCCCACTGCGACCACAAGTTTAACGTTGATGCAGCACGATTAGGGCGAAGGCAACAAGCTCTCTCAAAACACCGGCGCATGAGCGGCGCCACCTACCGCCGTAATGGACAAATTATGCGAGTAGTTACGGAAAACCATAGCTTGTAACGACCGTTGATGCCACGACGCCGTGACGCCGAGGACACGCGGACCGGTCGAAGTGTCTTGCAAGACAGCAAGTGGCCGCCACGATGACACGGACGTCCTCCTCCGTCGGCGCCGATTTGTTGCGGCAGGCGTAGTTGTTGTCGTTGACAACCGTGACGAGCAGCGGCCATGGTGCAGAGCGCGTCTACCTCACCTAACCCCAAGATTTGACTACTCCGAGAGGGTGCTCCTCTGCGGAAGCCGCCCCGAAGGCATGTACTGCGACTCGATTTCGGGTGTTGAGGTTTAAAACCCCCCAACGGGGACCCCCAGCCAGCTCCAATTCCTTGCCGTGCGCATCGCTCCCCGAAAACGTCCCAACCGCAAAGCCAGGGAAAACGAAAAAAACGACCTCGGGCTCACGAGTAGGGAAAATCACATTACCGAGGGGATGTCTGTCGGTGCCTCATGTTGTAACGCATGTGCGCTTCACGACGCCTCACTCCGGGTGGATGAAACTCGGTTAGGACTTGTTCAGCCTATGTAACCCTCGCGTGCACAAGTACGCGAAGCCGCTGCCGAAGGCATCGAGCTGGATGTTGGCAGGCGAGCTGCTGGTGGCTGTCCTAAGTAGCTCCCCGGCCGGGAGCGCAGGGCTTGCGGGCGATGGGGCAGCCCATACTGAAACCCGATGGTACCGGAAACCAAACCGGTTGAAACCACCGGTACTGGTTGACTGTACCGGTCACACTCGGACAGTTAAATGTGTTAAGACTTAGGAAACCTCATAAATACATTTAGATCATGTGAAAGGGGGGGGGGTCTGTGTGGTTCTTCGCCGAGCTTGTAATACGACGCAGGAGGGCGCCAGCCGGCGCGAGGTCAGACGAGGGCGGGGCGGTCAAAAATCCGGGGCCGGGCACCGGGCCCGAAGGGGGAGCCGGAAGGCGACCACCGGCCACTTGGGAGGACCGACGCCTGTGCGCACGCCGAGGCGGCCCGGCGCGAAGAGGTCCAGGGAGGGCAGGAAGACAACCACCTCGGGTGCCATTTCCGCAAGGCGCTGGTGCCAGCCGCGGTCGGGCCAGTAGGGCCCGATGACGGCGGCCGCCGCGCCAGAGGTGTGGAGTTTGATGACGAGGTTGTCAGTGAGGCCCCGGGGGGGGCGGTTGCACCAGTTGTGCATGCGCCATCGGAGGCCTCGATGCAGGGGTCACGCCAGCGGGATTGTAGCACGGGAGCCTCGCGTTCTCCAGGGTAGCGAAGCGGTCGATGGTGTGACGCAACTGGAGCCAGGGAAGCTGGAGGTGTTAAAGAGGGCGAGGGAGCGAGGCTGGCCTTGGGATGAGGGCACATACAGTCCCCCTCCAAAGCCTTGCCCTGCACGTATCTATCCGTATCGCCACATCAGCACCGGCAATGCCGACCGCCGAGTGGTACAGTGCCGCGTTTTTATGATATAAGCAACTGAGAATATTCATCAACGGCTCGAGATGTGATAGGTGTCGGGGAAGGGGGGGGGGGGGGGGGGGGCTGCCATTTATGCTCGTGATTACGCTTTGCGCTGGTTCGAATCCTGCTGGGCCCCTCGGTGGAAATATAACAGAGGGGGTAGGGGGGAGGGGGGCGGGGGGGGGCGATGCAAATATTTTTAGGCTCTTCTACCATCCCTAATACAGTGGGTTACCGCGCGACCCACATCCCGATAAAAAGGCGATGAACTCGCCACGCGCCGGCGGATATTTTGCCCGCGTAGGGGCTCGCAAGGCGCAGCCCAATAGCACAATATGGGAGCGTATTCACGGCCACCCCTTTCATATACCCTGGACGATGCCCTAGCAGGCAACCATATGGACCCACCGGCTGACTCGGGGGCTGCACCCCTACGCAGTACGGGCTGAAGCCGGGCAATGCCAAGGGTGCCTTGAATGTGGACAACAGCTATAGGTGTGATCGTTTTGGAGCAAGCCTAAATTTGCAGTATTGGCCGTTTTGCGGAGACTGCTCACTTGCTTGCATGCCGACGGCGGGGAAAGCGCACCTTTGTGAATGTGTTACACGATGGTAACCTAGCTAACTCTTGTCTTGCAACCGTACACATAGAACGCATATACGTGCTACGCAAAAATCGAAAAATCGTGCCCTCGTAGCATTGGGTTATCAAATTCATTACTAACCTGAACAATGACACGCACACGTATATATGGCTTTTACGAGAGCACAACAATCGCCACTTAGGGCTGCCGCCACGCATGATGTTATGTTTACGTATGGCACATGGAAAGGCGCGGCTGGAAACGAAAGCAAGGGCTAATAATGAGCCAATCTACAATTGATGCTTGACAAGGGGGCAAGACTTATGTGGGCAGGTTCGTATGCAAGGCAGCGGCATGGAGAGGGGACATGGAGATGCTGAAGTAGGCAAGAAGCGGGGGGGGGGGGGGGGGGGGGGTGCTGTCCCTGGGACGAGTGAACATGCAAAGCAGCAGCTCGTAGAGGGGGCATGGACATGCTGCAGCGGGCAAAGACGCAGGGCTGCCGCTGGAATGAAGAGATTTGCGCTGCAGCAGCAAGCGGAGGACACCTGGCAGTTTTGCAATGGGCGAGGGGGCAGAGCTGCCTATGGGACGTACACATACACCTGCTCTTTCGCAACCACTGCAGGCAGCCTAGAGGTGCTCCGGTGGGCGAGGGAGAACAGGTGCCACTTGATTTGCAGACACTTGTTCCATGGCAGCGAGTGGAGAGCACCTGGAGGTGCTGTAGTGGGCCAAAGATCATGGCTGCCCCCGGGATCATCACACAGGTGCGCATAGCCCAGCGGAGCCGCCCCCCCCTCCCCTCCCAGTCCCCTACATTAGGATTTTAAAGTAGTTAAGCAGATGATAAGGATTAATAAGGATTACATCTATACCTTTGTAGGTCGTATAAGAACGGGCCGAAATAAGATATTGCCATACGGTAGCCGCACTTCATACATTGCCAACGCCATTGTCGGTAGTTCCTATAATATATATTATCCTTAGTTGCAACACGAAGGTATGGAGACAAACTAGCACATAGTTGCTATAATCATAATATATATGTGCCGGTAGACCAGACAGCTGCGCCGGACAGCATCACATTAATACATGCAACATGTATATTATATATGAAGTAACTTGACAGTTGAATCAGCGATGCGTCGATTTTTCAGAAAATTTTAAAAGAACGGGTTCTGTATCACTGGCCTACAGTTCCATGAATTGCATTGCCAGCGCTTTGAAGTACCAGAGTTTTTTTTTCCATTACCAGCAGCGAGTAGCGAGTACCAGTACCAGTACTAGCAGTACCAGCAGCGAGTAGCGAGTACCAGTTCCAGCAGCGAGCGTTCGCATTGCCAGCGCTTTGAAGTACCAGAGTTTTTTTCCATTACCAGCAGCGAGTAGCGAGTACATGTACTCATAGCCTCCCAACCGTGAGATCGTAATCGGACGGCTGTGTAATTAAGGACCGTGGGCGGGCGGGTAGGTGGGTGGATTATAGTACTTAGTAGCACATGCCAGTAGATAAGCGCTTTCGTCATGCACCTATAATAGGCCCGATCCGCTACTGCACTATACGGGTACCCGTACGGCAATAAAGCTCACCGCCGAAAAATCGACGCTTCGCTGGATTAAATGCGGCACGTGACAACGACTGCCGTCCAGTATCGTGGATTCGCCAGGATGAGTTACGAACAGATGTCGAAGCATGTCCTGAATCTTCAGGTGGGGCATTTGTACGTATCGGTACGTGGCAGAACGTTCGCTGACGTATCACTTATTGAATCATTCTGGGGGAGCTGCAGCGAGGCTGCGATCGGAGGGCATCTGGAGGTGCTGTAGTGGGCAAGGGAGCGCCGCTGCCCCCTACGACCCTGGGACTGTGAGTTTGAGGCCAGCAGCGAGGGGCACGCCGCTGTCATACAGTGGGTGACACCATCCTTCGACACCCCGCATCAATCGCATGCAGGCATCCAGATTGCTGAGCGTGGCGTTAGTTACGTATCTGGGCGGAAACTGTCGACGCGGCGCATCGGAACCTACACGATCGGCTATGCAACAAAGGGTGCCCACGCCTTTTCTGCATACTCTTGTCTCATGAGCCTGGAATGCATGCCAGGGGGCGAGCACACTCCATCCGAGCTCATGAAGCCGGGCCGAGAAGGGCAGCTAGGCTTTCCACACTGTCACGTCAACTGACACCCGGGGGGGGGGGGGGGGGGGGGCAGCTGCTAGGGGGAGGTACGTCACTGACCTCCGCCAATCGGTCTTCCGGAATGCCTCTCGGTGTTTTGATTGGGGACCGTACACAGGGCTGTCGCGCGCACAGGGCGTTCTGCAACTGAATTGTCGCTGGAAAGGCCGTCAGAACCGCAAGGGTTTCCTATCACCAGCGCTGTCCCTCCTGGGGGGGGGGGGGGGGGGGGATAACTTGACCGAAGGACTGGCAGCGGTGGGTGTGCCGATTACAAGTGGCGCCTCGGTTCGTCCGCCATTCCTAAAGAGACCAGCGAGCAGAGAGGTACGCAGGGGTGGAACGTTGAGGGGAGGGGGGGGGGGGGGGGGGGGCGAAAGGGGGGTCTAGGCCTTGGCATTGTTCCACATGGGGTCCGTCCAGGAGCGCTCGCCGGTGGTCATGTTCTGGTAGAAGACGACGCCCGTGCCGGGGTCCATCATGGCCTGCCAGCCGGGGGTGCCGCCGCCCATGGGTCCGCCGGGGGGCATGGCGTCACCCATGCCGGGCGTCATGGCCCCCGGGTTGGCGCCGCCGCCCATGGGGGACTGCATGCCCATGCTGCCGGGCGCCATGGGGCGCGGCATGCCGCCCATTGAGGGCTGCATGCCGCCCATGGGGCCCGCCATGCCGCCCATGGGGCCCGCCATGCCGCCGCCCATGGGGGACTGCATGCCCATGCCCATGTTCATCCCCATGCCCATGCCCATGCCCATGCCCATGCTGCTGCGTCCCATCTGCACACCGCAGAGGCAGACGTGCAGGCCGTCAGCCACGGCTACGCCCTCCTTGCGTTCCGCCACGGGGTTGTAGGGTTTATGGTAGGACGAATCCGAATCGAAGGCACAGATTTCACCCTGAAAATACTTCTCTCAAATATACAAGCCAATAACTGTATTATCGACTCAAACTCGAAACCCTAAACTATTTACCCTAATTTACTCAGAGCCCTAATCCCAGTCGAGCAGGCAGCGGGTCATCACAGCAAACGCCGCCGCCCTCCAGTAGCTCAGCCACAAGGGTTTGTAGCTTTATCAGATTTTATAAACCCTCAATGAAACCCTAGCATCTGTTAGCACAAAACTCAATACTGCACATAAACCCTGATGACGACTTCACACCTCAGATCCGAATGCACCCTGAGCCCGGGGAAGCGGGAGGGGGGGGGGGGGGGGAGGGAAGGGCGCACCCCGCCCATGCCCATCATCATGTTGGCGTCGCCCTCGCGCTGCAGCTGCATCCCCGACATGTCCTGCTTGGTGGCCACCTGCAGGATGACAAAGCGGTCGCCGTGCGCGGGGCCAAACTTGGCGCGGTCCTTTTTCTGCAGGGCCGGGAACCGCAGCGCAGCGCGCCAGTCAGCCAGGCAGGCTGATGTCCAGGCCGCCTTTTGGACTCTGACAAGTTCCCAAACTGGACGCAAATTGGACAGAGTCAGTACAATTTGAATATTAAAACCCAGTAATGTTTAGACAATCGCCTGCATAAAGTAATGTACAGGGTCTTAGGGCATAGACCCTATTATGGCACGAGCCATGACCTAGAGCGTCCCTTACCATCGCCGCCAGGGCTTCCGTGGAAGACTCAAACTCCACAAACGCCATGCCGCTGGAGCGGCCATCCTGCGCGGCCACACGGACAGTGAGACAGCAAAACAAGGGGGGGGGGGGGGGGGGGGGGGATCTAGGGTTCTAAACCCTGGTGATCGGTCCGGGAGCGTTGCCGCGCGGAGCACTGCACTGAAGAAAGGGGGGGAGGAGGGGGGGGGGGGGGGGGGGGGGTGTCCGCACCGGTTGCATGACGATGCTGATGCCGTTGGGCTTGATGGCGTGCCCCGAGAAGAACTGCCGCACCTCTGCGTGCGTCGCCTTGAAGGGCATCCCCTGCCATGCCAGGGCAGCAGCCAAAACGGGAAAGGGAGAGGAAGAGGGGGGGGGGGGGGGGAGGGGGGGGAGGCGGGTGAGAGGGTGCAAAGAGAGGAGCATTCTGTTGTGGTTTGAAAGGGGTATCGTACAGGTTGTTGGAGTTTATATTTAAATCCAAACGATCGAATTAAGGGTTTTGACGCCCTATTATATCAAACTACTGATAAATCAGTTGAAAAAGAGCCGAAATATCATAACACGGGTCGAGAACCCTGTCTACATAAACCCAAAAGATCAACCCATGGAACCTATTTCCATAAACCCATAAGCCCTACATGAATTAGGCCCAGACAATAACCACCAAACCTTCATGCCCTGTACCCTCAATTACACTCTCGCTACACCAGGGGCAAAAAGGCAGAGCGGGGCCGGCGGGGGGGGGGGAGCTCGTGCTGGAGGCAGCAGGAGCAGCAGCAGCAGCAGCAGCAGCAGCAGCGAGGCAGTGGTGCGCCCGGCGGAGGCCGCACCTTGACCTTGATGATGCCGTCGCCGCCCAGGTGCGAGCCGAGCGCGTCCTGCATCTCGCGCCGCGGCACCAGGATCAGCCGCACAAAGCTGCGGTGGAGCGGGGAGAGAGAGGGGGGGGGGGGGGGGGGGGGGCACAGAGACTCTCAGCCTGCCTGCCCGCCTGCTGCTTGAATTCACGGTTTGAGACCGCAGGAGAACGATGCCCACCGAATTTCGTAGCTGTGGCAGGGTTCATGGTGCGGTGCAGGCAGGGAGACCCAGATCGGGGGGGGCCAGGTGTGAGGGTAAACGAGTAGGAGACTTTCAGGATGTACCCTTTCTTTGATCTCACTCAATACAGGAAGCGGTTTCAGCTTCGAGTGGCAGCGCGACTCCGGGTTTGGGGTATTTGCCGCGATGACATATCGAAAAAATGGCAAATAATCTCGCCAGTTGTCCCACGGCCCCCAAATCAGCATGTTCATATTCCGTACGGCACTCTGTTCATATTTATGAATGTTCGCGATGCCGACAACACTCCGAAGTGTCGACGTTGTCGGGTTAACTACGGTGCCGCATGTTGTACGGTGGTGGCGCGTACAGTGCCCGAGCAATGCCCGTCTAGTGTATTGCAAGCAGCCGGTACATATCCCCCTAGAACAGGGAGGCGTTGGTTGGGAAGGAGGGGGGGGGGGGGGGGGGGGAGGAGCATCAGCCTGTGTGCCAGGAAGCAGGGTGCAGGTGCGCAGTGTGATGCAGGTGGCTTGGGGGAGGGCAGCGGAGCGCAACGGCAGCCCCAGTGAGGCGGCTAGCGCACTCACCGGTCGCCAAACTTCTCCTCGTCGAAGACCTTGTGGTCCTTCTCCGCGCACGCCTTCTGCGCGTCCTCGCAGGTCTCAAAGTCCACAAACGCCTGCGCTGCCAGCCAGCGCTCAGGGTGCGGCCACCGCCCGGTTGCCGCAGCCCACCTGCAGGCCAGCTGCCAGGCCTAGGGACCCCCGGGGGGGAGGAGGGGGGAGGGGGGGAGACCAGGGCGAAGGGGCGCACCTCTCCGACGGGCTTAAGGCCGGAGGTGACCAGCACCTGGACGCCGTTTGCCCTCAGGGCGTAGTCCTTGAAGAAGGTGATCACGTCCAGCTGCCATTGAATGCCGGCAGGGTGGGGAGAGGGCACAGTCAGGAGCCAGCGAGCAGGGGCGCCGAGGTAAGATGAGGCAATGGGGAAGGAGGGTGGGTGCAAAGCGGGGGGGGGGGGGGGGGGGGGAGGAGGGGGGGTCCACCTGCTTGGCGTCCATAGGCAGCCCCCTGACGCGCACCACCGTCTCGGTCGCGCTATGCTTGCCCGGCGCATTGATCTGGCGAGACAGGCATTCAACGCGCGGCCGTGAGCCCCCTCTCCCCCCCCCCCCCCCGGGGCCCTTTTCCAACACACACACACACACACACACACACACACACACACACACACACACACACACACACACACACAACCAAGCCCCGCACCTAAACTCACAACAATCACCCATCCCTGTTCCCCTGAGGAAAGGCAGGCAGGCAGGCAGGCACAGCGGGGCGGCACAGCAGGGGGGGGGGGGGGAGGGCACGCACGGAGTAGAATTCGCCCGCAATGGCAATGTTCTTAATGTCTGCCAGGTCATTGTCCAGCAGCGGGTACACGCGCACAAACCTGCCGGGGTGTGGTGGGTGCGGTGGTCAGAGAGGGGGGGGGACGGAAGGCTGCCATGCGGGTAGACGGCGCAATGCCGCGCACAGACACAGGTAAAGACAACACAACAGCACGCGCAGACACACAACAGACAACTCGGGGCGACGCAGACACACGGCCCACATGAGGTACCTGTCACCGTACAGCTGCGGTCCAAACACCTCTCGGTCCTGGCGCGTTCAGGCACGCAGGTGGGGACCGGCACACACGGACCACGTGGATAGACACAGCCACAAGGAGGGGGGGGGGGAGGGGGACCACTCCATCAGACAGCCGTGCAACTCACAGACAGCCGTGCAACACACAGTGACACGCACACAGTCACATTGTCACATTTCCCCCATGTGGTAGGCAGCTTCCCCGAAGGGGCGTGACAAGTAGCAGGCGGGGCGGCTGCATGGCCGCGTGGCCGGCTGCCCCCCACGAACTCACCACCCATCATCACCGCCCCAACCCCGCGCTCTGTTCAGATCAAAAGGCGGCAGGCTGATCCAAGCACCCACACACAAGGACCAAGCACCACTGCATGAGGCACCAGGCACTGCACCTTGGCTGTGGCGCGGTTCGCCTCCTCCGGGCTGTCGAAGATCACAAGGGCCTGTGCGCGCCAGGGAGCGGTGAGGTGGAGAAAGGCGCGGAAAGGGGGGGGGAGGGCAGGACAGGAAATAGGGAGGGTGGGACAAGGGGGTGATGTGCGGGGGTGAGTTGTGTGCAAGTCTGCCGTAGGTAAAGGCGCGGAAAGCGGGGCGGGGGGGGAGGAGGGCGGGTGAGGGGATCGAGCTGCGGGCGGCGCGCAGGCCGGGGCGGCACACCTCCCCGTTGATCCGACCGTCGGGGTTCTTCCGGATCAGGCACTGCTCGCCCGCGAGCTTGAAGCCATCGAAGAAGGCGAGCACGTCCGCCTTGCCCGCCTTGAAAGGCATCCCCTTCAACTTCACTACGCTGCCGTCGGAGGGCACGACGCCCGCCATCTTCACCAGTGGTCTGGAGTAAGCGTATAACGGGGGAGGAAGATCTCGCGGCGCCGGCTCAGATGGCGGTGAATATGATGGGGGGCCAACTACTGCTCCCGGCTGCCGGCTCTCACTCTGTCCCGATGGTACCACGCAAAGGACAAGCTGATGTGCCAAGAGTTCTCGCCCCACAACGTGCCCGCCTACGGCAACCTGTAGAGGCCTTCACGCAGTGACGCAGCTGGTGAGCGCCGGGTTTGCGTTCGGATGGCGCGGGTTGCTGTTTGTGATGGCTGACCACGGCGGCGGCGGCGCACTCCACGCGCGAATGCTGGGTTTCAAAGTTGAGTTTGGTTTTGCCAAAAAGGTATTGCAGGCTCGTTTACACGGACAAGAGCCGAAATTGGCAGGAAGGTGAAGTGAAAGCGTGGAGGGAAAGCGGAGTGAGTCAGGGGGGAGCGCTGCGTGTAACGCAGCGAAACTGGAAGATGGCAGGCTCAGCTGTTATGGCTGCTTTTATGTCTACTCGTGCTGCACCCATAAGGGCGCAACGACAGGTGCCTAGTTCCTGTACCACTTAGCAGCACTGTAGCCGAAAAGCGGTTAGGGAAAGGGAAGAAATAAACCCCATAACCAAGTTTAGAACATTTCAAAGTTGAGGCTGGTTTGGCCAGTGATGAGCGAACGGAGAGAGCGGTGGATTGACGGAGAAGGGGCAGCGCCAGGTCGCATGAAGGGGGCACCGGGAAGGCCACCGCTGTGGAGTCTTGTTGGACTTGGAAGTGGCGGAGGGGTGCGATGTGACCAAATAAAAACCACGCGCCATGCAAAGGAAGGACGTTGGGGTCGATGTAGTCCAGAACGACGTCGGAGTTAGTGCCCAAGCCGCCTCGGTAGCAAATGTGGGACAGTGGAGATCCGATGGCGTTAGCGGCAGATGCTGCTCCCTTGCGAAGGCTGTGTGAGGTCCAGGTTGTGCCGGCGGGAGGGGGAGCACCGACAAGACGAACGGTTGTAGAGAGCCAGTCCGACATTATTGTAGCGGCGTCCAAGACTTGGATTGCTCGTTCGGGGTGACCGCCCAGAAGTGTGTTTCGGACAAGACAACAGGGACCAGGGGGGCAGACTGTACGTGGTCGATGAAGTGGTGCATGAGACGCGCAATGCGGGGGTGCTCCAACACTGAAAGGAGCGGTACGCGCAGGTCGTCGGGACCCCGTCGACCAGTGCGGCATTTCTCGCGGTACACCTGCAGGTTAATGTTGTAATCGTCGACACGTCCCGCACTCGGCAGGACACGCCAGTAACTTCCCTTGCAAAGAACATGAAGTTGACAACCGAGGCCACGAGGGCTCGTACTGGTACTTCTCTGGGATGGGAGCAGGCACAATAAACTCTGCCTGCTCGACGAAGTTGTAAGCGACATCAGCAGGCAGAGGGACTCACAAAGGGGCAGCCTCCAGGCGGCGTTGCCGTAGCATCAGGCTACGACGATGAGATGCAGTAAGGTGCAGGCTGTCCTTGGCGATTGGGTCGAGGTTGTGTGGCTCAAAGAACGTGCCGATCACGGACATGTAGGATGCAGCGACTTCGCCCCAATGCGCCCCCGCTCACCAACCCCAGCAACGTACCGGATGACACTAGGAGTGGTCGCTTCCGGCGGGCTTATGTTCTCGGAGTCGTGGCAGAATTCCGCGAACTGAGACATATTGCCGGCGTAGCTCTTGAGTGTCTGAGCGGTGAGGGAGCTGGAGAGTAGATCGAGGGTCCGCTGCCCCAACTCGTCTGAACCGAACGCGTCCTGCAGCCGAGACCGGAGTGAGGCAGCCCAAGGGGCAACAGCCTCGGGCTCGTCAATTACGTAAGTGCGGTGCTTGGCCGACAGAGTAACCGGGGCCTGGCTCATGTTTGCAAAGTACTCGGTGGCAGCAGTTAGGTTCTCGGCGGTTGGTTGGTAGTTGCTGGACGGGTTTGCAACAACACCAGTACAACGGGTTTGCGGGGCTAGGTTCAGGTAGGAGGGCCGCCCCGCGCGCCCTTCGCGCTCGTAGCGCATGTCACGCGCGTAACGTACACTCACGAAGCTTGGTCGTTACGAACCGGTTATTGTATGTAATAACACGCAGTGTGACAACCGACTGACATAGCGACGAGATGGTACGGGAGGCGGTTTGTTGAGCCGCCATGCGCATGTGTAGTGTGGATGGTTGAGCCGCACTCGGCTGTAGCTGTAAGAAGCGCCGCACCGAGGAAGGTCTAAATGAAGTCTGTAAGGTTGGGGGAGTCTGGTCCGGACACAGGGCGCTCATCCCATCGTTGAGCTGCTAGGGTTCGCCTTGCGGCGCTGACGGAAGCGCCCCACGCCGTCACTCTTGCTCACCTTCGCAGCCACGCCCGCGCCTCCACCACGTCCACGTCCACGCCCGCAACCTGCAGCCGCTGCCGGCACTCGAGCAGTAGCGGTTGCTTTTGCGTTGCTGGCAACTGTCGCCTCGAAGACGCGACGCTCGTAGTCCCTCATGAGGTCCCCAAAAATCGCAGAACCTAGATGCTCAAAAGCACGCTGAAAATGATGGGCACGCAGCACGTCCATAACGCCTTGCTTGATCACCGTGCACACACTTGACCTCATTGAGCCTCCGTAGGAAGGTTAAACGAAAGCGAAACGCCTTGCTTGTCGATGGCTTCGTCGTGATTCCAAGCACGCGCGACGTAGGGGGTGAAGTCTTGATTTGAAGCAAGGACGCAGGGTAGCAGCTAGCTCATCGAGAGCTACGAAAAGTGCGGCCATGTGAGCGCCAAAACACGACATCCAAAGATACTCCTCTTGGGCCGGCTGACGCCGGTCATCATGCTTGAGGTACTCGTTCGTTAGGTCAGTGCTCAGGGGGAAGAGTCCAGGCACTCGGCTGACCGGTCGAACGGCCTCGTAACCAGACTGCTCGCTGCAGTAGTTTTGGCACCACGATGTAGTCATCCTCGTCACCCACGGATTTTGCTCCGACGCGGCCGCTTTGGGCTAGCTCTAGCAAGTCGGGGCGCACTGCGGCTCCCCCGCTGCCTGTCGGCTGTCCCGCAATGCGATGCCCGGAGCCGGAGCCATGTGCCCCATCTCCACCAACAACACAGTCACGAGCCGTCAACTGAGCCAACGTTGTTGCAAGCTCGATCGCGCAGCGATGTAGACTGGGCCTTCGTCACGTCTGCTTGTATCGATTCGAGCGTTGGCTCAACGACGGGTTCTTCCCCATCTGACATGGTAACGCAAGGACGGATGAGAATTTCACACACGGGTGGTGAGCCGGGTGTGGTTTTGAACAACCTGGCCGGGGTGACCTTGCTTGCAACGGGTTACGAGACAGTTAATCGTTGCGTGTAACGCAGCGAAACTGGAAGATGGCAGGCTCAGCTGTTATGGCCGCGTTTATGTTTACCCGTGCTGTACCCAAAAAGGGCGCAACGACAGGTGCCTAGTTCCCATACCATTGAGCAGCACTGTAGGGAAAGGGAAGAAACCCCATAAACAAGTTCAGAACATTACTGTTGATTCGGAGTTTCGGACTACCCCGCACTGGCGTGAATTACAAAATAGCCACAAATCCACCGCTTATAAAAGCAGTAGAACTGGTACCATGGGTAAGTACAGGGTAGTAACCCCTTCTATAGCTATTCGCTTAAAGCTACTAATATACAATAATACATTCCATAACAAAGCGTTATAAAGCGTTAAACGCTACCAGTACGGCGTAAAGGATTATTAGATCAACCGAGCGCAGGGTTCTAAAGCAAGAGCTGGGGGTTCGCGCCACGGCCTCCTTTCGATCTCTTCATCAGTTTCGTCCCACCATCACCGCCAGCGGCAGGGTGGGGCAGGTCCCATCGCACTTCCGTAGCGCCGTACGGCGTTAATACAGTAATCATCACAAATTCAGGCACCAGCAACTGCACCGCCGTGCTCCCGCCGCTGTGTCGAGAAGTCGCGTTCGCAGCGACTGTCGCCACCTGTGAAGCGGCGAGCAGCCGTCGTATCCGCAGTCGCAGCCGTCTGCCCCACCACCGCGCGATCGCACACCTGCTCCGGCGTGCTGACGAGAGGTAGCTGGTAGGAGCACAGCAGCCTTGAGGCGGGGCGCGGCGGCGCGATGTCGGTGCTGCTGGAGACCAGCCGCGGGGATATCACAGTGGACCTCTACGCGGAAGAGTGCCCGTTGGCGGCGAAGAACTTCCTCAAGCTGTGCAAAATCAAGTACTACAACAACTGCCTGTTCCACAAGGTGTGTACATCAGGGGCGGCCGCTGGTGGCAGGCCTGGAGCGCAGAGGAGAGGAGGTTGAAGGGGTGGGGGTGGCAGGCGTGTATGTGACCTCTCCGGGGCTGGTTGGCAGTGGCTGCGCGCCGCGGCGTCGGCGGCTAATGGATGCTGATGGCGCGCCCCGGTGGCGCGAATGACAGGTGATCAAGGACTTCATCGTCCAGACGGGTGACCCCACCGCCACTGGCTCGGGCGGCTCCTCCATCTACGGCGTGCTTTACGGCGACCAGGTCCCCCCCAACACACACTCACACTCACACGTGCCCCCCCCCCCCCCCCCCCCCCCCCATCCCAACACACACACACATACCCTTATCCCCCCTCCTCGCATGCTGGGCAGGCCCGATTCTTCGACGATGAGATCCGCAAGGAGCTCAAGCATAGCCGTAAGGGGCTGTTGTCCATGGCGGGCGCGGGCGAGAATATGAACGCCAGCCAGTTCTTCATCACCACCGGCAAGAGCCTCGACTCGCTCGACGGCAAGCACACCATCTTTGGCGAGGCAGGCCCCCTCTCCCCTCCACCTCGCCATGACACCGTCGCTGGCCTGCCTCCGGGGCAGAAAGGGGGGGGGGGGGGGGGGGATCCCATCGTGCCGCGCTTATCTTGCCCCGCCTGTAACGGCGCAGGTGGCGGAAGGCATGGACATCGTGGAGAGCATCAACGAGGCGTTTGTGGACAGTGCGGGTCGTCCGATGCAGGTGGACCCATGCAGCCACCCAATCCCCCTCGCCCGCCTTTGCCCCTTCCCAACACCCCACTCCCAATCCCGGAGCGCCTACCTGACAGCCTGCCGCACCCATCCTCCTCCTCCCTGCACCGCGCAGAACATCCGCATCCGCCACACCCTTGTGCTGGACGACCCCTTTGACGACCCCGCCCAGCTGGATGACCACATCCCAGAGGTGAGTGCCCCCCCCCCTTTGCCTTGCCTTCATCCCAGAGCCCCGCCCCTCTTACCCCATTGCCTTTCCCCTTCCTGCGCGTCCTGCCAACTCTCTGACTCCCCGCCCGCTCCCCCCTTGCTCTCACCCACATTTGTAGATGTCTCCAGAGCCTGAGTTTGAGACCGCAACAGACCGGCTGGAGGACGACTGGGTGCCGATGGTGAGTTTGCAGCAGGACGTGCAGCTCCCCATCCACCTCTTCCCTGGAATCCCCTGCGCTGGGCGTCTGCTGCCAAAGGGGAGAGGAAGCATGCATGGGGGGAGGGGGGGGGGGGGGGGGGGGGGGGAGACGTTTAAGCGGCGCCTTTGGTACGCGCACGCACATGCGCAGGTCCGATTCTCGCAGTGGGCAGATTTCCTCGTAGTGAGGCGGGCCCGCTGCGCGCGAACCAGGGTGCGCGGACTTAGCGGGTGCGGGTGCGGGTGCTGGTGCGACTAAGTACCGCACACAGTTTACAGCCACACTATGACAGGGGGGGGGGGGGGGGGGGGGAGGGGACACGCTGTGGGAGGGAGCAGTACGGGGGGGACTTTCGCTCCACGGGGCAGTGACGCAGGTCAAAAGGAGCACGGGGGGGCTGCATCGCAGAGGAGGCAGGTACAGCCTGGGGGACGCAGCCATATGGCATGCCAAGGCCCTCCGGCATTCACACCTCAGGCAGGGCACGTATAGCTGGGGAGGAGGCGGAGGGGTCTTCCCTATGGAGAGGGCAGGCGCAGTGAAGAGAGGGCCTGCAGGGACTGTTTGGGGGGGGAGGGGAGGCAGGGGAGGAGGCAACCATAGCCTGACAAGCCGCCGAGGCGTAGGAAGGAAGGGCACTCCACCACGAGGCATTCCGGAAGGGCGCAGATACGGTGGTGTTTGGGGGGTGAGGGGAGGTGGGGGGTTCTTCCTGTGGAGGGGGCGCGATCAGAGAGGAGAGAGGGTCCTGGGATGGGGCCCAGGGAAGGATGGCAGAGGCATAGGATGGCAAGTGCCCTGGCAAGACATTTGAGGAAGGGTACAGACGGGCAGGAGGGCAGGGCGAGGGGGAGAGGAGGCAGAAAAATCCCCCGGGGCGCAGCGGCATGGGAAGGGTCCTTCTGTAGTAGCAAGGCGTTGGGGCCTCATGTGGCAGTGAGGATGGGTGACTCGGGTAGCTGGTGGTCGTGATGGGTGCGATGTGCAGGAGGACCAACGCACGGCGGACGAGATCGAGGCCAGCATGCGCACAGAAGAGGCCAAGTCGCGCGCGGTCGTGCTGGAGATGATTGGCGACCTCCCGGATGCGGACGTCAAGCCGCCATCCAACATGCTGTTTGTGTGCAAGGTTTGCCCCATACAATCCTTAGTATGTGTTGAATTCACAGTACATAAATTCAGGATGTAATACTACATGGCATATTTTACCTGTGAACAATTCATATATATTCATTTAATGCAATCATATCTATGTTTTAACATATACATGCCCTTATTAAGGGCTTAGCACTTTACCTGACGGGGATGCCCGTTATGCACTCTGACCACCTACAGCTCTCGAGATTTCTCTTTGATATAGTTATTTAGGTATCTGTCTATGAAATATATACGGGAACTCTGGGCGCATGCATATATCCGACTGCTCGTATTACTTAATACGGGCACACACGTACACACACCTACTGCGCCCCGCCCGTCCCTGCTGTGTGGTTGGCATTGCGTCTAACCAAAGCGGATGTGCGCGACTTCCCGGGTGTCTGATATTGCACGTATACACCCCCTTGCTCCCCATCTCGCGCCTCGACAGCTGAACCCGGTCACGACGGACGAGGACCTGGAGATCATATTCTCGCGCTTCGGCACCATCACATCGTGCGACATCATCCGCGACCAGAAGACTGGCGAGTCGCTTAACTACGCCTTCCTCGGCTTCGACTCCGACGAGGCGGCGGAGCAGGCGTACTTCAAGATGAACAACGTGCTCATCGACGACCGCCGCATCAAGGTGCCCGCCCCCCCCCCCCCCCCCCCCCCCCCTGAACTGCCGCAACCACGGATCGGCCGACGGGTTCAGTTCGCGACATCGGCGAGTAGGGCCTCAGCCGTTTAACGACCTCTCGCCCGCCTTTTATACTCACTTCCACAACTACGGATCGTCCGACGGGATCAGCCCTCGAAATTGGCAAGTCGGGCCTCAACTGTGACCCCCCCCCCCCCCCCCCCCCCCCGCCCCCCCCAACCTTTTCGACAACAGGTGGACTTCAGCCAGTCGGTGCACCACATCTGGAAGCAATTCAAGCGTCACGGACGTAAGGGCGGCGACGCCGACCTTGCGCAGGAGGCGGACAACCACCAGCGGCGCGACACCCGCCACTTCGGCAGCGGTGGGCGGACGTACGAGCTGAAGGGCGCTGCTCACGCGATACCAGGGGCGGTGGCGCACCAGCGGCCCAGCGCCCGCGAGCGCGGCGGCTACGGGCTGGTGCTAGGCGGCGACGGGCGGGGGCCCGCCCGACCAACGCAGTCGAGAAGACTACAGGTGACGACGCGACTGCCAGAGCCAAAACATCCTGTACTGTTACGGGGCATGTTTCGTTTCAAGTGTTCCGTATCGTCTTCTCGTATCGCATCGCATAGAGTCCCCTCGCTCCCCTCCTCCGTCCTTTGCCATACCGGTCGTCTACGCAAACATTATAATACCAAACGAGATAGCTGTCTATGAATGAATGATGCGCCCGCACACAGTACATCAGTAATAGTGTCTAGAGCAAAGGGGCGGCGGCATGTTACCATGAAAATGTTTGGGGGGTGGGGGTTCACATGCTAGGCAGCAGTTGACGCGGCTGGCGGGTTGGCTTGTGCAGCGGCCGCCATAGGGAGGAGCGCAGCCCGGGGCGCGAGGAGCGCCGGCGCCACAAGGAGGGCAAGGAGCACAAGCGCCACAAGGAAGGCAAGGAGCACAAGCGGCACAAGGAGGGCAGGAGGTCGCACCGCGACGGCCGGGAGGACCGCGGGCGCGAGGGCGAGCGGGCGCGGGGCTATGAGCGAGGCCATGAGCGCCGCCGCAGCCGCAGCCCTGCGCGGCGCTGAGGCCCGATGCTGTAAGCAGCCCTGATCTGGCGCACCTTGCGGGTGTGTCAGGACGCCTGCCTGATGCCCCCCCCCCCCCCCCCCCTTTGTCTTTTGATGGCAGGGTATTCTGGTGGCAGGTCTTTAGACTATGACGGCCCCCTACACTATAGGGCCTACTTGGTGCCGGTGCGGTGAAAAGACTACTCCGAACAAGAACCTGCCCTACCTCCGAGGTCGAAGACAGACGAAACTATCACGAAACTATCACGCCACGGATCTTTTCCTATTTTGTTCTTTTCCTATTCCTATTCCGGTTCCCCTTTCTATAGGTTGTTGCATGCAACGTGATTTGGGCCTTGTATACAGGTCCTTATAGGTGCACTAGCACGCGTGTCCGTTCCGTCACCGGACCACGAGTCGTCTTACGGAATTCCTCGCAGCACTTTGCCTCATGATTGAGGACTACAACAGAGCTGCCGTCCACACTGCTCGGCCCGTCACTGGATCGCTGCCTGAAACGGCCGCTGTTGAGGCGCCGCAGCGGTTATCGGTTACCATTTTTGTGCCGGGGGGGCGGGAAATGAATTAAGGACGCGATTGGACTGGATCCCGTCTGTGGCATGATTGGACCCTCACACGGTGCCGGAGTTCCCCCGATCCCCTAGAGATTATATATCTGGCCACGCGCCCCCGGGGTCCAAACAGTGCCCATTGTGTGGTCACATTAGGCCTCGTTGTCAGCGGCAAAGTGAAGCAGCTGCCCGGGGCTGCGGAGCCAGTCCCAGAGGGCGTGAAGATCCTGCACCGTAGCGGTCCGCAGAAGGCAAAGCGGAGGGGGGGGGGGGGGGGGTAGTGAGTGGCGGGAGAATCAATACTGCACCATGTTATCATAGTTGGGTTTGCAAGTCCCGGACACAGCGAATGGTTGCACCACCCTGCATACATGATTCCGCAGTATTGCCGTGGTGCAAAGCTTGGCGCTTTTATCCTTCGCAGTGCAAATAACCTAAAGCATATACACTGTAACATCCTCACCCCCATAGCCATGCAGGGACCAGTGCACACATGCAGTGCCAGTCGTTTTGGGGCTTTGGTCAGGGGCGGGGAGGGGGGGGGGGGGGGGGGGTCACCTTCAGCGCCTCCGCCGCTGGCAGTGGCGACCACTCGATTGTGGGCAGGGGCGGCGGGCCACCTTCATGCGCCTCTGCCTCCGGCCCAGCAGCACGGCTCCGGCTCTGACTTTGACTCGGGACCTGGCCGGCCTCCAGTGGAGGCGGCTCTGGCGCGCTCTGTTGCTGCGGCTCCGTCTGCTGCCTGGGGCTCACCATCGTCGCGGCGGCTTCACACGGCTGGGCATCGCCCCCGCCTCCGCCCGCTTGCCCCCGCTGCGCCCCCGCCACCGCCACCGCCTCTGCGGCGGAAGCCACCACAGGGATGGAGACAACGGGGGCGGCTGCCGGCCGCAGGGGCAGCGCCACGGGCGTCGGTGCGCCCTCACCAGCGCCGCCGCCATTTCGCTCTTCCGCGCCCCCAACCGCCCCTGTGAAAGGGCACTGCATGGGAGGTCGCGCGCCCTCTGCCTCCACCCCATCCGTGGCATTGGTACTGGTGGCTTCCGTGGGCTCCGGCCCGGCCACAGAGGGAGGGGTTTCTGCAGCATTGACATCGGCATGCGGGACTGAGGTGGCCGGCGCGGGTGGGCGGGCGGGGTCGGCGTCGCGGCGTCTTGGGCCTGGCGGTGATGCTGCCTGTAGCGGCTCATGCGGGTGGGCTGCCTGCCGCCGCAGCCGGTGGCGCACGCAGAGGCGCAGGAAGCTCTCTGCGGGCGGCAGCTGCGCCGGCAGGCGCGGCACCGCCGCCGCCTCCGCCATCGACACGCCGCCCCCCGCCGCCACCACCGCCTCCGCCTCTACAGTCGCAGCCTCCAATCCTGCTGGCTCTCTTGCCGCGCGCGCCGCCGCCAGGGCGTTGGACACCGCCGCCGCCGCGGTGGCGGAGGACTTGACGCGCCGCTGCGCCTCCAGCAGTTGCGCGCCCTGGAAGTCGAGCGCTGTGTGGCAGCCGGCGACGGCCTCGTGGTGCCGCTGCTCCACCTTCCACAGCAAATGAAGGGACGGCGTAAACGGTGCATATTGTATGAGAAATGGCGGTGTCCACACTCTCGTTGTAAGGGTCCACCCTCTAACCTTCCACTAGGCGCTGGCAAGGGCATAAATGGGGCCGCCCCTCACTTGCTCAGCCTCAAGGAATGGCGGACTGGCAATCGAGCACATGGCAATCGGATGTCTTCAATGATGGGGTGGTGCACAGTGGCCTAAGCAGTGTGGCCTGCTCTAGTCGTGGCGCGACGAATCTCAACGCCACGTGCGTTGAGGGCGGAGATGCTCGACGGCGAGGCGCACCTCCGCGATCAGGTGCTGCCGCTTGGCTGCCAGCTCGGCCACCACCTGCTGCCGCAGCGCCTCCACGCCGCGCTGCGCTGCGTGCAGCTCCTCCAGCCAGCCGCGGTGCGCCACCACCAAGCCGCGCATGGCCCGGCTCACCCTGGCAGACCAACACCGCGACAGAGCGTGTCGACGGAGCGTGTCGGCCCACCCATTCCTTTGCCCCTAAGTACGCTTACAGGCGAGCAACAAAGGCACAGGCAGGTAGAGTGAGGGCGCGCTGACCGCTGCGCGCGCTTGCGCAGTGGATCCCCCGTCTCGCTGCGCCGCCTGATCCACCGCGGCTCGCCGCCGCCCGCGGGGTCATCTGGGCTGTGGTGCGCCCTCGACTTCCGCGTTCGACGGTGGCGCTCTCGCTGCGGGAGCGGCGAGCGCTGGTACAGCGCCACGTCCGGGAGCGCGGCATGGCTGTATGGCCGGCCGTGGAAAGACACCTGGTGATGCGGAGCCCCCCGGGTGAGGGTGGGGGAGGGAGGTCGTGGGGGGTTGAGCCGACTATAGCAGCAGCAGCAGGCCACCGCCCGGACCTCAGCACAACTGGCAGTCTAAACATCCGCCGTCCTTGCCGGTCAACCGGCATGTCATCCTCCCACGCGTGTCTGCACAGCACGGATGCGTCACCGACGTCGTATCCACCCCAGCCCTTGCCCTCTCGTTTCCCGAAATGAGGCAAGGCCGCTCTTAATATTAGCTTCAGATAGTCGATCCCAGTCGTTGCTATTTATTTTGCCTCTTCGCTGTTACCGAAGGCTTATTCATCGCCCTAGCGGCGCAGCTCATCGGTGCGCACCCCGCACGGACCTTCTGTGGCAAGGCGGCCCTGCCATCCTTGTTGCGATGCCGCTCTGCCGCTGCAGGCGCCGCTGCGCCCGTCATCCCCTGCCCTGATCCCAGTCCGCTGCACTCGCGAGGGTAGCGGGTACACAGAGTGGGGCTGATAGGCAGGTGCACGATGAATGTAGGGAAACCAGGTGTGAATTACAAAAAGGAAACCAGGTACAAGTAGTCGCTGCGCTTGCGCGTCAAAGGCAGCGCGTGCAGCAGTCGTGCCGCCACTGCGTGGCAGTCGACTCCTACCGGCAGGAGTCATAAAGAAAAATCCTTATTAAGACTGGCGGTTGAAAATGATTAATGCTTGTTTAAAGATGAGGGTTAAAGCAGGAGTAAAAATAGGAGACGGCTGGTTTAATAATAAGGGGTTCAACAGTAATGGCAGAACAAAACTGGAAATAAATGATGGAAGGGTGGCAAAATAAGGGCAGGCCTGAGTAGTAGTAAGGATTATTAGTAGTCAGGTTATTACTTCTAGTTTTATTGGTAGTCAGGTTATTGCGTCAGCACCTGAGGACTCAAAACTGCCTTTATTTTGGGCGGGGTCCCCCCTCCCCTCACGGCGCCCTGGAATTTACTAGGAATATATTTCCAGCTATGGCGTCGGGCCCTTCCTCACATTGCCTTCTTCGTTGCAGATGTATAGCACTCCCGAAATGCTTTGCTCCGCGGGTTGGGGCTTGCCCCAACTCGCATTACTCGAATGGGCCAACGCCCAAACGGGTAGGGCGGACGTTTCGTGGTCAGTGCCGGGTATTTTGATGGCAGTATTTTAGACCGTCGTGATCCAACAGTGTTGGAAATTCCATCACTGGCCATTAATTAGTCTTGCAGAATGCTGCGGCAATTTGCTTGATGACTATAACGGAGCGTCGCCTACCCAGGGCTTTCCGTAACTGGATTGCTGCCAAAACGGCCGTCGTAGAGACGCTGCAAGGGTTTCACTGGTGCCAGTCCTGTCCCGGGGGCGGAAAAACAGAGGGCAGGCCCGAGTTTTTCTCACCAACTCGCTAGCGACTAGTATTTATTCAGCATCGTCAGGCATAGTTGTTGGTTACAGGGAGAGCGTCTGCTAGAGACTGCACGGAAAGTACTGGGGAAGGAAAAGCCTACATTTAAGCAGGACTCGCTTAGCGCCGACTTTCTTAAGCAGGACTCACTTAAAATGACTCACTTAAAAGTCTGTACCGCGCCGGGCCGCAGGGCCCGACTAGGTGTCCGGTAATTCACGACCGGTAATACACGATCGTCTGGCATCCATATGCGCTGTCAGTCCGCGCTTGCCATCCATTGCCCGTTGGTAAGGATTAGTAGGATTATTAATATCCGCGTAGTGGAGTGTGCGGATTTCTGCACGCAGCAGACGATAAAAATAAAGAATTAAATATTGATATATTAAATGCGGCACCCCGCGTCGTTTTTAT
>VCJN01000624.1:0-29367 GCA_006384855.1 Tetraselmis striata | reverse complement strand
GGCCACCCGCCCGCGCAACGGCTCCAAGCCGCCATCCGGAGCGGCGGCGTGATGCGGCGTCGGTGTTTGCCTCGCCCGGCATATGCTAGCCTGCTTGTGCGCCCCCATAGCGCGCTATGTGACGCCCACAGTAAACCGCGTGCCGCGGTTTGTCAGACTGGTTTCGGAGCTTTTTGCATAATGACCCTAGTGCGCCGCCCCACGGAGCGCCTAGAAGTACTCACCCGGACGAGGTGCGGCATGTTGCAGCGTGTTTCGCTCGTCCCATATATGCTACCCGATGTGCGCCCCGCAGTGGCGCGCAGTGGTACGGCTCCGGCATCTCGAGCGCCGTGCTTGCGGCACATATGCATCCGTTATGCATGGTTGCGGCGCGCTACGGTTCACACATCCACACGGCGCAACGGCCCCAAGAGGTCTTCGGGAATAGCCGGGGCATGTTGCTCCGCGTTTAGGCACCCTCCGACACATACTTGCCTATGCCCGCATCTTCTCGACGCGCGATGTGAACGCTCCGGGAGTGTAGCGCGCGCCGTGCATGGGCACATATACGCACGGGAGCACGACGGATTATCGGCCACCCGCCCGCGCAACGGCTCCAAGCCGCCATCCGGAGCGGCGGCGTGATGCGGCGTCGGTGTTTGCCTCGCCCGGCATATGCTAGCCTGCTTGTGCGCCCCCATAGCGCGCTATGTGACGCCCACAGTAAACCGCGTGCCGCGGTTTGTCAGACTGGTTTCGGAGCTTTTTGCATAATGACCCTAGTGCGCCGCCCCACGGAGCGCCTAGAAGTACTCACCCGGACGAGGTGCGGCATGTTGCAGCGTGTTTCGCTCGTCCCATATATGCTACCCGATGTGCGCCCCGCAGTGGCGCGCAGTGGTACGGCTCCGGCATCTCGAGCGCCGTGCTTGCGGCACATATGCATCCGTTATGCATGGTTGCGGCGCGCTACGGTTCACACATCCACACGGCGCAACGGCCCCAAGAGGTCTTCGGGAATAGCCGGGGCATGTTGCTCCGCGTTTAGGCACCCTCCGACACATACTTGCCTATGCCCGCATCTTCTCGACGCGCGATGTGAACGCTCCGGGAGTGTAGCGCGCGCCGTGCATGGGCACATATACGCACGGGAGCACGACGGATTATCGGCCACCCGCCCGCGCAACGGCTCCAAGCCGCCATCCGGAGCGGCGGCGTGATGCGGCGTCGGTGTTTGCCTCGCCCGGCATATGCTAGCCTGCTTGTGCGCCCCCATAGCGCGCTATGTGACGCCCACAGTAAACCGCGTGCCGCGGTTTGTCAGACTGGTTTCGGAGCTTTTTGCATAATGACCCTAGTGCGCCGCCCCACGGAGCGCCTAGAAGTACTCACCCGGACGAGGTGCGGCATGTTGCAGCGTGTTTCGCTCGTCCCATATATGCTACCCGATGTGCGCCCCGCAGTGGCGCGCAGTGGTACGGCTCCGGCATCTCGAGCGCCGTGCTTGCGGCACATATGCATCCGTTATGCATGGTTGCGGCGCGCTACGGTTCACACATCCACACGGCGCAACGGCCCCAAGAGGTCTTCGGGAATAGCCGGGGCATGTTGCTCCGCGTTTAGGCACCCTCCGACACATACTTGCCTATGCCCGCATCTTCTCGACGCGCGATGTGAACGCTCCGGGAGTGTAGCGCGCGCCGTGCATGGGCACATATACGCACGGGAGCACGACGGATTATCGGCCACCCGCCCGCGCAACGGCTCCAAGCCGCCATCCGGAGCGGCGGCGTGATGCGGCGTCGGTGTTTGCCTCGCCCGGCATATGCTAGCCTGCTTGTGCGCCCCCATAGCGCGCTATGTGACGCCCACAGTAAACCGCGTGCCGCGGTTTGTCAGACTGGTTTCGGAGCTTTTTGCATAATGACCCTAGTGCGCCGCCCCACGGAGCGCCTAGAAGTACTCACCCGGACGAGGTGCGGCATGTTGCAGCGTGTTTCGCTCGTCCCATATATGCTACCCGATGTGCGCCCCGCAGTGGCGCGCAGTGGTACGGCTCCGGCATCTCGAGCGCCGTGCTTGCGGCACATATGCATCCGTTATGCATGGTTGCGGCGCGCTACGGTTCACACATCCACACGGCGCAACGGCCCCAAGAGGTCTTCGGGAATAGCCGGGGCATGTTGCTCCGCGTTTAGGCACCCTCCGACACATACTTGCCTATGCCCGCATCTTCTCGACGCGCGATGTGAACGCTCCGGGAGTGTAGCGCGCGCCGTGCATGGGCACATATACGCACGGGGGCACGACGGATTATCGGCCACCCGCCCGCGCAACGGCTCCAAGCCGCCATCCGGAGCGGCGGCGTGATGCGGCGTCGGTGTTTGCCTCGCCCGGCATATGCTAGCCTGCTTGTGCGCCCCCATAGCGCGCTATGTGACGCCCACAGTAGACCGCGTGCCGCGGTTTGCCAGACCGGTTTCGGAGCGTTTTGCATAATGACCCTAGTGCGCCGCCCCGCGGAGCGCCTAGAAGTACTCACCCGGACGAGGTGCGGCATGTTGCAGCGTGTTTCGCTCGTCCCATATATGCTACCCGATGTGCGCCCCGCAGTGGCGCGCAGTGGTACGGCTCCGGCATCTCGAGCGCCGTGCTTGCGGCACATATGCATCCGTTATGCATGGTTGCGGCGCGCTACGGTTCCACACATCCACACGGCGCAACGGCCCCAAGAGGTCTTCGGGAATAGCCGCGGCATGTTGCTCCGCGTTTAGGCACCCTCCGACACATACTTGCCTATGCCCGCATCTTCTCGGCGCGCGATGTGAACGCTCCGGGAGTGTAGCGCGCGCCGTGCATGGGCACATATACGCACGGGGGCACGACGGATTATCGGCCACCCGCCCGCGCAACGGCTCCAAGCCGCCATCCGGAGCGGCGGCGTGATGCGGCGTCGGTGTTTGCCTCGCCCGGCATATGCTAGCCTGCTTGTGCGCCCCCATAGCGCGCTATGTGACGCCCACAGTAAACCGCGTGCCGCGGTTTGTCAGACCGGTTTCGGAGCGTTTTGCATAATGACCCTAGTGCGCCGCCCCGCGGAGCGCCTAGAAGTACTCACCCGGACGAGGTGCGGCATGTTGCAGCGTGTTTCGCTCGTCCCATATATGCTACCCGATGTGCGCCCCGCAGTGGCGCGCAGTGGTACGGCTCCGGCATCTCGAGCGCCGTGCTTGCGGCACATATGCATCCGTTATGCATGGTTGCGGCGCGCTACGGTTCACACATCCACACGGCGCAACGGCCCCAAGAGGTCTTCGGGAATAGCCGCGGCATGTTGCTCCGCGTTTAGGCACCCTCCGACACATACTTGCCTATGCCCGCATCTTCTCGGCGCGCGATGTGAACGCTCCGGGAGTGTAGCGCGCGCCGTGCATGGGCACATATACGCACGGGGGCACGACGGATTATCGGCCACCCGCCCGCGCAACGGCTCCAAGCCGCCATCCGGAGCGGCGGCGTGATGCGGCGTCGGTGTTTGCCTCGCCCGGCATATGCTAGCTTGCTTGTGCGCCCCCATAGCGCGCTATGTGACGCCCACAGTAAACCGCGTGCCGCGGTTTGCCAGACTGGTTTCGGAGCTTTTTGCATAATGACCCTAGTGCGCCGCTCCGCGGAGCGCCTAGAAGTACTCACCCGGACGAGGTGCGGCATGTTGCAGCGTGTTTCGCTCGTCCCATATATGCTACCCGATGTGCGCCCCGCAGTGGCGCGCAGTGGTACGGCTCCGGCATCTCGAGCGCCGTGCTTGCGGCACATATGCATCCGTTATGCATGGTTGCGGCGCGCTACGGTTCACACATCCACACGGCGCAACGGCCCCAAGAGGTCTTCGGGAATAGCCGCGGCATGTTGCTCCGCGTTTAGGCACCCTCCGACACATACTTGCCTATGCCCGCATCTTCTCGGCGCGCGATGTGAACGCTCCGGGAGTGTAGCGCGCGCCGTGCATGGGCACATATACGCACGGGGGCACGACGGATTATCGGCCACCCGCCCGCGCAACGGCTCCAAGCCGCCATCCGGAGCGGCGGCGTGATGCGGCGTCGGTGTTTGCCTCGCCCGGCATATGCTAGCTTGCTTGTGCGCCCCCATAGCGCGCTATGTGACGCCCACAGTAAACCGCGTGCCGCGGTTTGCCAGACTGGTTTCGGAGCTTTTTGCATAATGACCCTAGTGCGCCGCTCCGCGGAGCGCCTAGAAGTACTCACCCGGACGAGGTGCGGCATGTTGCAGCGTGTTTCGCTCGTCCCATATATGCTACCCGATGTGCGCCCCGCAGTGGCGCGCAGTGGTACGGCTCCGGCATCTCGAGCGCCGTGCTTGCGGCACATATGCATCCGTTATGCATGGTTGCGGCGCGCTACGGTTCACACATCCACACGGCGCAACGGCCCCAAGAGGTCTTCGGGAATAGCCGGGGCATGTTGCTCCGCGTTTAGGCACCCTCCGACACATACTTGCCTATGCCCGCATCTTCTCGGCGCGCGATGTGAACGCTCCGGGAGTGTAGCGCGCGCCGTGCATGGGCACATATACGCACGGGGGCACGACGGATTATCGGCCACCCGCCCGCGCAACGGCTCCAAGCCGCCATCCGGAGCGGCGGCGTGATGCGGTGTCGGTGTTTGCCTCGCCGCCAGTCTTCCAAAGGCATGGCCCATTCTCACTAACTTTGATGATCCCAAAGCAACGCGCGAGCTGCATGCGCTCTGTGAGGTGCATTTTATGCACATGCTGGGCCCGAGGGACGGTAGCGAGGCTCTGCGCGATGTGCCGATGGGCTGGAATTGCAGCTCACCAATCCCGCCACCGTTTTCCATACATGTGAGTGGCTATGCATTCCGGTGGAAAGGGCCGCCGGGCAAGAGCGAGGCAGACAAGCTGGAACCACGGGAGGCGTTCTAGACTGCGCGCTCTGAGCGTGCGCGCGAGCTGCGTGAGCGCGCTGTGAAGCTGCGCCCTAAGGAGCGGCAGGAGCGCATGGAGCGAGAATTACCGGGTACCTCAGACATCAACAGCGAAGGCGACTATTCAGCGCCCCGGCACCCACATCGGCGCAGTCCTGAAAGCTACGACAGCATTGACAACTGGGATGCGGCAAACTGCGGGCCAGATGTGAAGAAATACTACATGCAGATGAGGGCGGAGCGCGAAGCAGCGATGGAGGCGGGAGGCGAGGCGTTCAACATCGGTGAGGGGGGGCTGAGGGCGGGGGTGAGCCGAGCATTCGCCGCCCATGTTGCATGGTTGTCTATGGCAAATCCAGTAGTGGCGAGAAGGGGAAGGGAAAGGGACACGCTCACTAGATGTAATTAATGCATTCACATCTTCCTTCGCTTTGTCACCGCTTTCTCTGCCATCTATGCCTTCACGGCATATGCCTTCGCCTTGGGCAAATGGGGCTGTGCACGATGGGCTGGTCCATGCATGTCACGGTAGTGCGCCATCAAGGTGCTGCGCGTCATGACTTGGCCAGTCCTAGAGAGCGTCGCCTTGCCGGATTTGATCATGCGATGGGGTTGGTGGCTGCTGCCCCTGCGGAAGCCCTCCTTGATCTCCATGTTTGCAGTTCTCCATGCACAGAGCGCTCAGCGCGTCAAGGTTGCTATGCAGGTTCCATGATGGTTCCATCCCTCGGGGAAGTGCCGTGCAACTTCATGCATGAACGGAGTGATGTCATCTGCTGTCGCGATGTCTAGGAAGGCTGCGAAGAATACCTCCGTAGCTACCCGTAGCTTGTTGGCTGCTCCCTTCCTGTCGGCCTGCAAGCCGCCAAGGTATACACTCCATGCATATTGACTACATGTTGCATGCTGCTGAAATGCCGTCGTCCTCCTCCCACATGGCCAGAATCTTGACTCCGTCAGCATGTGACGCATGGGGCTCCGTTGGCGAAGTCGCGTTGAGTTACGGCCATTGCGAGCTTTTCCGCATGCGCATTCTCCGCCTGCACGGCGGCCGCATGAAGCTCCTTATTTACAACCGCGTCCATTGCCCGGGAGCGCACCCGCTCCGCCTCAAGCTGGACATGTTAGTAGCGACTCGACGTTCTTGTCCAGCTTCTCAACATGCGTGTTGAGTATGTCGAAGCAAGACGCTCTCCGCTGCTACCCGCTGTGTTGTTATATACTCTACGCTGTTGTACTATGTACTGCTGGAGCCGAAGAAGGAGCGAAGAACCGGCCACTGAGGCGTACGAGAACGAGTACAAGCCAATCGAAGTACGAGCATGAGCACGAGTGCGAGTACAAGGGAAGGCGAAGCACTAGTACGAGGACGACAAGGCGACAGCACGAGCGATAACGAGGCGACCAGTAAGTGCATGACAGTATTACGAGTACCTGTACTGTAGGGTGCGAGTAACTTGTATGCACGCCCGCGTACCAGCAGCAGTAGCGCGATTGTTGTTGGCTAAGCTGCTACATATCTTTGCTGGACCAGTTGAAATTGCAGAGGCATCATTCTTTATAGCCACTATGAAAGAAAGACTATTAGTACCCAGACAACACAACAAAAGTCAGATGATCTGCAGGTACATACTGATTTTGGCGAACAATATGATGAGCCCCGCTGCCCCGGGCCGCGGCGCGTTGGCGCCCCGCTGCCCCGGGCCGCGGCGCGTTGGCTCCCCGCTGCCCCGGGCCGCGCCTCGTTGGCGCCCCGCTGCCCCGGGCCGCGCCTCGTTGGCGCCCCGCTGCCCCGGGCCGCGCCGCGTTGGCGCCCCGCTGCCCCGGGCCGCGCCTCGTTGGCTCCCCGCTGCCCCGGGCCGCGCCTCGTTGGCGCCCCGCTGCCCCGGGCCGCGGCGCGTTGGCGCCCCGCTGCCCCGGGCCGCGGCGCGTTGGCGCCCCGCTGCCCCGGGCCGCGGCGCGTTGGCGCCCCGCTGCCCCGAGCCGCGCCACGTTGGCGCCCCGCTGCCCCGGGCCGCGGCGCGTTGGCGCCCCGCTGCCCCGGGCCGCGGCGCGTTGGCGCCCCGCTGCCCCGAACCGCGGCGCGTTGGCGCCCCGCTGCCCCGGGCCGCGCCGCGTTGGCTCCCCGCTGCCCCGGGCCGAGGCTCGTTGGCGCCCCGCTGCCCCGGGCCGCGCCTCGTTGGCGCCCCGCTGCCCCGGGCCGCGCCTCGTTGGCGCCCCGCTGCCCCGGGCCGCGCCTCGTTGGCGCCCCGCTGCCCCGGGCCGCGCCTCGTTGGCGCCCCGCTGCCCCGGGCCGCGCCGCGTTGGCGCCCCGCTGCCCCGGGCCGCGCCTCGTTGGCTCCCCGCTGCCCCGGGCCGCGCCTCGTTGGCGCCCCGCTGCCCCGGGCCGCGCCTCGTTGGCGCCCGCTGCTCCGGGCCGCGCCGCGTTGGCGCCCCGCTGCCCCGGGCCGCGCCTCGTTGGCTCCCCGCTGCCCCGGGCCGCGGCTCGTTGGCGCCCCGCTGCCCCGGGCCGCGGCTCGTTGGCGCCCCGCTGCCCCGGGCCGCGGCGCGTTGGCGCCCCGCTGCCCCGGGCCGCGCCTCGTTGGCGCCCCGCTGCCCCGGGCCGCGCCTCGTTGGCGCCCCGCTGCCCCGGGCCGGGGCTTGTTGGCGCCCCGCTGCCCCGGGCCGGGGCTCGTTGGCGCCCCGCTGCCCCGGGCCGCGGCTCGTTGGCGCCCCGCTGCCCCGGGCCGCGGCTCGTGGGCGCCCCGCTGCCCCGAGCGCAATAATAAAGGAAATGCGGTTTGTGAAATCGACGGACGAGAGACGATTAAACTCTAATCTGCTGTCGAAAACAGTTTCTAATGATCGTCGATTATGACTAATGTTGATTCCCCTGTCACGGACCATACACGAACCCACGTTGCTTGGCGAGGTGCTCCGAGAGATGCGCCGTTAAAGTCGCCGAATCTCTTCCGACGACCAACCGCAAGGCGCGTTTGTTGGTGTCGGGGTTTCTTGGGTGCTTCGACGCGATGATAAGTACACGACCCGCTGTCAACAGACTGTCGAGGTAGTCCATTCGCGGGAGGGGGCCTTGCGTCAAGTAGGTGCTCGGAATCTGCACGCAGCTGATATCCGCATTGGAGGCCGCCAGCAGCGGTAGGAGAAAGTCCAAGTGACTGAACCAAGGCGACGTCACGACGACAAAGGGCTCGTTGCACAGGGCAGTGGCCTTGTCGTGTGTTTCCGGCGACAAAGCGTCGGCGACGAAGTGGGACACGCGAGACGGGTTGATGTCGCTCAATATTACCCTCCTGGCCCTCCCGAACAGAGCGTGTGCCGTGCCGGCGAAGCCGCTGCAGGGATCCCACACGCAGACCTGTCGCCAGGTCTTAACGCAGGCCGTCAAGCAGTGATACTCCCACGGAGATGTGTAGATGCACGGTGGGTTATTGCCCAACATCTTGCGGTAAAGAGCGTGCCCGCGTTTCAGCGTGTGCTCCGACCACGCGCCAGGCATCCCCGCAGTCAAGCGAGCTGCGTACGTTGACAGCGTATCACCAATCTCCGGTAAAATCCGGCGCAACAGCCTGTTTCAACGGTTCCACCACGCAGGGAAGTCGGGTACGGAAAATGTCTCGTGGTTACAAGAGGTCGGAGCGATAGTAGACGGGTTTGTACGCGAGAGATGCGGGCGTTCACCTGCCCCCACTGCGGAGATGCGGGTAATCCCATCCCTCTCGGTTAATTTTCTCCACCCTCCGCATCTCTTGCTCGTCAGTCTTGCCTGCGGTGGCCTCACCCACCGCTGCTTTGACGTCCTCGAGGATGTAGTCGTCGTCCCCAATGTGGGCCTCCGGGCTCCAGTGCCGCATCTCTTTCGCCGCCGCCATGGTTCTCGCTGTCTCGTGCATGCGACGGTAGGCCTCGTCCTTGTGGTCGACTTCAGGCAGGAAGGCAGCCATGCCGGGGACGTGGTAGGACAGAATTTGCCACTCCGGTCCTGGCATCATGGCGCCTGTGTTGGGGTGCAAGCTCAGGAAGATGCGGAAGCAAGGGCTGACACCCGCAACTTCCTTGCATCTCGGGCATCTTGTTGCGAACGCAGGGTTGACGCCTCCCTTGGGTGGGCTGGCGTGGACATCTTGTGCAGGCACGATAAAAGCAAGACCAGGGCGCGAGTATGTCGCAGCGTCCTCGTTTCCAGCGCAGACGTCCATGCGGTACCGGTCGTCCACGACGCCGAGGGGAACGAGAGATTTGCTCTGAGCGAGGCGCCCAGTGCAGAGATTCCGAACCTTCCGGAGCTCGGCAAGGACCTCCGGCCGATTCTGCTCCAGTCACGGCACGACGCCAAGCGACGAGGCTGCAGCCACTTCCCACTGAGCGAAGATGTAGTGAGAGTCACACGCGAGGGTGAGATTCCACCCTACTGGTGTCTAAAACACAATGGCACTGTGGAAGGCGAAAAGGGGTGTTGGGGAAGGGGGGGAGGCTCACGATTCCAGGTGCAGCCCACTTCAAGGCGTCGACGATAGTCACATCTCTCCCCCTCCGGACGGCAGTCAGTGGCGCACAGCAATTGAGAAAGATGATGAGGAGGAGCCCCCCCGCCACGCCATCTACATGGGCAGGACCCGAGCCGCAGTCCGGGTCTGCCATGACGAGGGCCTTGTGCCGGGCAATGTAACCAGGGGACGAGATTTGTAGCTGCCGGTGAGCTTCTTGAACATACTCGTTGCAAATCCCCCGCAACTCGTTGTACACAAGCCGGTGTTCATCGGAGGCCAGGAAGGCTCGCATGTTCACCGTGCTGTCGTCCCCGCCCCTCCCCCGCAGTCTCAGGTCATCAAAGCCTGCGGGTCGAGGGGTGTTAGAGGTCGTTGGTGAACAAGGACGTAAATAAGGAATGGGAAAGGGGGCTCGTGTCACCACTCATGTCGAGATGCAGCTGCTTCCAGCCGCCTCCCATGAAGGTCCACGCCTTTTCCTCACCAAGGGAACCGGCAAGACGTGCAGCGACCAGCCTGTCCCCTAGGTCAGCGACGCGGTCGCAAAGGTCTTGGGACCCAAAAAACGAGCGGACTCGTGTTTGAAGGAAGTCTTGGTTGCCGACAAGAGTGGCGACGGTGGGGTCGGTGATTGGCGGAGATTCCCCGACAAGGCGAGGCGCGACAAGTCGCTCAGCGAGGGGCGTGGGTGCAGGCTGCCCACGAAGGGGAGGGAGAGGAGCATACCGCTGGAAGCCGAGCCTGGGTGCACTTGGAGTGCTCCCTGTCCTAGGCCGGCGGAAGACTGTTGGTGCGAGAGTAGGAGGCCGAGATGTCCGTGCAAGCGGCGTTACGGGCTTTGCGTCCCGAGATGAGGCCTTTTTGGGCGGAGATGTGGGTCGGGGACGCAGGGATGGGGCACCGCCTTGGGAAGATGTGGCAAGGCGACTTCCAGAAGCGGCACCCGAAGGCGCCTGACGGCTTGACCGGGTTTCGCGTTTCGGCTTAGGCGCCTGGAAGGGGTCGTCGTCCTCCAATTCTGTCGCCATCTTCAAAGGAGGACTCGGCCCGCGCTTCTCGGAATGCTTCCTACGCAGCTTCATGGGCGACAAGGTGGTCTTGCCTCCTGTGCTCAACGCACCGTGCGAGCGCTTCGTCGCTACCGAAGGCTGAGGCTCACTCGGCGGCTTGGCAGTCACCGAGGGACCAAGCCTGCTGGGGGGAGGCGGCGGAGCTGCTCGAAGCTCGAGGAGACCTGCTGCAGCGCCTTTTTGGGAACCATCTCCACCGGACCCCGCTGGCGGTGGTTGAGATGCGGGCTCGGAGGACCCGCCAACTTGACGAGGCGCCGCTACGACCTTGTAGTAGCGATTGTCGACCAAGACGGTGCGGGGTGCCGAGCTCCCTCGGCAGGGCTGGCAGGTGTTGGTGGACTTCGTGAAGCGTTTGTTCTTGATATGTTGAATGCCGCGCCGCATCTCGTAGTCGTTGTGCCATTCGCGCACGCTGCGAATCGAGTAGCCACAGTGTTTCACAGTTCTACTCTGGCACTCAACGAAGAGGACAGACTCCACGGCATCTTGCCAAGATGTCTCCGGCCATGCTCCCTGGCTGCCATTGGTTTCTTGGAGTGCCCTCTTGCGGTCGGCGTAGGCGTGCTCGTTATGAGGCTCAGGGAGCGCACGCACCCACAGCTTCCGTACACCACTTGCAGCACTGCTCGTGAACACTTTGGTCGGTACAATGTCGAGAGTCAGCGCAATCTTGTTCGCGGCTGTGTCGGAGAAGCCAAAGTGCCTGACAGTTTGCGGCAAGTTGCCCACCGAGAAGCAGGGTGAATTTGTGGCCAAGGGGAAGAACTCGATGGGGAATCTCGTGAGCTTGCCGTGGAGATGCGGGTAAACAACCTCCAGACGGTCCTTGGTGTTGAAGGAGGGGTTCTCGGAGATGTGCGCACACTCGAAGAAGGGTGCCCAAACCTTGGCCAATGTGTCGACATCGTCGTCGCCAATGAGGAGCTGGGGGGGTTGGGTCACACCGCTGTGGCCTGGAACAGGCATCTTCACGAAGAACTTCCACAAGAAGAACGTGGCGATGGCTCTGGCTGCAAGCACGCATCTCGCCCAGCAGGTGCTGGCGTCTCTTTGTTGCGTGACGACCCCGTGGAGGAAGCCGTGGCCAGGGGGTGGGGGGTTCCACCCCCCCAGGGAGGGAGGCCTAGAAATCTCCAGCCAAACAGCTTGCCAAGCGGAGTAGGGGATGGCGCGGGTGGGTACCTTGACTGAGACGCAGGAGTCGTAGATGAAGACAGGGGCGACCAAGGCACCATCTCGCGACTGCCAGACAGCAAACGCGAAGTGCCCTGGAGTCGTGACGATGTCTAGCCACACGACGAGCTTGCCCTTCTCGGGAACGCGGTATGTCTTTCTTTGAAACCTGACGAAGATGAACTCCCACGTCTTCGCGGCGTCTTGGCCAAGGTGGCGCTTGTCAAAGATCGAGATGGGCGCCCGGAGCTCCATACCTTCAGGGCAAGGGAAGAGGTCCACGATGGCGTGGAGGCAAGGCATGAAGAAGAAGTTCGAGTTGGGCGACACGTTGACCACGTTGGGAATGACTCTTGTCAAGAGCTTGTGATGCTCCTTGTAGTCGTCGGGATGCCCGTCCTGTGGTTCGGGCCAGGTGGCGAAGTACGCAGGGAAGTCCCGCTCGTAGCAGTTCCACTCGCCGAGCATTGGGTCGACAAGTGGCGATTCTTGTTGAAGGGGGGTCGTGGAGATGGTCTATGTAGGGAAAGGGGGGGGGGGGGGGACGTGTGAGAATCTTTTCCCTCACGCGCGAAGATGCGCACATGTTTGAGGTTATGTTGACAAGGGGCGAGGGGTTACCATTTTGCTCCCACTTGTGGCGCTTGTGGCGGGGCTCGTTTGTCCAGGCGGACACCCTCCGACAGTATTGGGCCCCTCCCCCTCCTCCTCCTCCTCCTCCTCCTCCTCCTCCTCCTCCTCTTCCTGTCCGAGCTTGTCCTCATGAATCGTGGCCAAAGGTTGACCTTGACCGGCTCCAGACTCTTCGACATCGGTCTGGGTGAGTTGAGATCCCTGAGATGCGCGATGGCGAGATGCGCTTAACGCAGCCCACAGCGCCGAGATGAGTGACGCTAACGAAGATGCGAGTCCGCGTACCGTTGGAGTCGCTCCGGGGAGTGGGTCCAAAGGTGGCACGCCTTGAGGCTGGGGGATAGGCTGAGGCCCCGGCTCAGCCAAAGGCTGCGAATCTCCGTACCAAGGCCATGGCGGTCCGCTTCGATGTTGCCCACCGCTCGGTTGCAGGGGCCTTATGGGCTGAGTCGTGGGTATTGGAGCCTGAGACGCCCTCCTGCCCGAACGCAAGTGCATCTGCGGAGAATCTTGCGCCATGGGGGTCACTAGCAGTGTGTCGAGAGGCCTGCTCGTTGGGTCAAAGCCAAGCGCAGCTGCAGATGCCCCCGCCACCGGAGTCTTCAACCGGGCAGAGGTGCGTTTTCCTTTGCGAGGACGGTCTGCCATGCTTTTGTGAACCAAGATGCGTGAAGATGCCTCCCTGAACAAAAGCGCGAGGGTGCTTGCGAGTGATAGAGGAGTGAAAAGAACAGCGGCGGAGTAGCATTCGAGGCAAAAACGGTTACCATGGACTGGTAGCGACGCATCTCGTCAAGGGACGGTGGACAGATGTGTAGTACATAGTGCAGTATGGGTGAAGGGTACCTCGTACAGTGTTGGCAAGAATGTGTGAAAGGTCAGTTTCACAGTACATTCGTACGGTATTGAGCGTTACTCAGTTTTTGCACCCCCCGTGGGGGGTGCAAAAACTGAGTTAAGGGGGGCACATTTCCGAGTCCGTAAATGTCCCCATTTTGACTCGATATTTGCCCTTTTTCCCAGTAAACTGTCGGTATGGTTTAGACAATAAGAACGACCGGAAAATGTCTAGGTGCTTGACTCCGCGTAGGGGCTCCCAGGTGTCTTCGCTTGGTACGTTGTACGGGAACGCCCATCGCACTCGAAACAGTAGTCCAGTGCCATTGTTGTTGAAGGCAACATCGAGTATGTCTTGAACATGGAATCGGTTTGCGTCATGGACAATCGGTACTCGTTCAGACTTCGCCGGTTGGTCAGGGTCGTCATACCATTTCTCCAGCATACTCGCGTGCACCACGTCGTGGACTCGTACGCCCGCAGGTAGTTGCAATCGGAAAGCAACTGGCGAGATCTGCTCTATAATGACGAAGGGGCCCACATAGCGATCGCGTAGCTTAGCACAGGGTTGCTGAATAAACTTCAGATGAGACACTTTCAGCTTAACTCTGTCGCCGGTCTTGAATGGTACGGGTAGTCGCTTACGATTAGCTGCAGTCTGCATACGAGTTTGAACCTCCAGTACGCAATCATGCGCGAAGCGATGAAGCTCTTGTACATACTTGACGTGTTCCGGAAGAGCTCGAGTTGGCTCGGTTGCGAGTTGAGTAGTAGCAGGTGTAGTCGGCTCGAATCCCAAAGTCGCCTTGAAAGGGGACATAGTAGTCGAAGTCGACTGAGCAGCGTTGATCGCAAACTCCACGTTGGTGAGGTGGTTGACCCAATCATCGTGCAGGGGGTGCACGTAGCAGCGTAGCACTTGCTCCCAAGTTTGGTTAGTCCGTTCCGTCTGGCCATCGGTTGCTGGATGAAAAGCTGTAGAGATGTTCAGCTTAGTACCCATGGTCTTGAACATATCTTGCCAGAATTCCGACATAAATCTGGGGTCTCGGTCAGAGATGAGTTTAGCCGGTAGGCCGAAATGACGAAAAACTGAGCGATGCATTATCTCCGCCAGGCCTTCAGCAGTAACTGTCTTCGTAGTTGGCTCAACAATTACTCGCTTTGACAGTAGACATACGAAAATTACTACTGAGTCATACCCCTGGCACTCAGGAAGATCTGTGATTAAATCCAGGGACATTACCTCAAATGGTCGTGACGGTACGTCATGGGGCTGAAGTAAGCCGTATGGCTTATGCCGGGCCGCATTAGTACGTTGACAGGTAGGGCAGCGTCGCACGTAGTTAGTGACAGTCTGTTTCATACGGGGCCACCAGTACAGTTCCACAGTACGCGCCAGTAGTCGCCGTCCTCCTGGGTGTCCAGCAGTAGGCGCGTCATGTAGTTCGTACAGTGCTCGTTGTCACAGGTCCGCCACATTTGGTACGTAAAGTCGTGAGCCGTAGGCGTACAGTAGACCAAGGTGTAGGGTTTTAGGGTTAAGGGTGTTTAGGGTTTTAGGGTTTTAGGGTTTTAGGTTTTAGGGTTTAGGGTTTAGGGTTTTGAAAACCCTAAACACCTTAAACACCAACCCCTAAAAACCTAACCCCTGAAACCCTAAAAACCCTACTAGCCAAGATGGTAAAGCTTTCCGCGATTTCAGGTATTTGTCGGAGTCATATGCGGCCTTGATGTCGTCGTAAAACTTGTTGTCCGCATGTAGTCGCGACTCCAAAGCAAATAAAACTGAATTTATTTCGCAGTCAGCCTCGTCTTCTGACCAGTTGTTCAGCAGCTCTAGCTTCTGTAGCGCATCCTTCAAGTCAGGTCGCCGAGAGAGGGCGTCCGCATGATTGGCAGCTCCTCGCTTGTAGACGATGTCCATATGTCGTTGGTAAGGCGCAAACACTCGCAGCCATCGTACTTGCCGCGTCGACAAATCGCGTTGGCAAAAGAAGTGCCGTAGTGTGTCATTGTCAGTGATGACCGTAAAGCCCGCCGCTCCATCAAGGTAGCATCGGAACTTGATGAGTGCATCACGAACCGCTAACAACTCTTGCTCATGTACCGGGTAGTAAACTTCGTGTTTGTTCATCTTGCGTGCATGGTACGCGACAGGTCGAAGTCCTGAGCCTTGATCTTGCAACAGCACAGCTCCCACTGCAAATCCAGAAGCATATGTATACAATGTGTAACGGGCGTCCGCAGGTGTGTCCGGTATACTCAGTACAGGTGCTCGTACCATTGCGTCCTTTAATGCACGAAACGCTGCATCAGCACGAGGCGTCCACACAAACTCCGGTTGATTCTTCGTCAGGTCATGTAGTGGCGCCGCAATAGCCGCGAAGTTATGGATGAACTTGCGGTAATAGCCAGCAAGGCCGAGAAAACCTCGTACGTCCTTTACTTCGGCACGGGCCAATGTTGAACCGCTTCCACCTTCCGGGGGTCCATCTTGATCTGTCCTGCTTCGACGATATGGCCCAAAAACTCCACGCTAGTACGACCGAACGAACACTTCGACAGCTTGATATGCAAGTGGTGTCGTTGCAACTCCCATAGCACCAATCTGATGTGCTCGAGATGCTCTTTAGCTGTCTTGCTGTAGATCAGCACGTCGTCCAGGTATACCACGCAAAATTTGCCGAGATATGGGCCCAAAACACGGTTCATCATAGTCTGGAATCCAGCTGGGGCGTTTGTCAAGCCGAAAGGTAACATACAGTACTCGTAGAGTCCATAGTGTGTCCGTAACGCTGTTTTGTGGATGTCTTCCGGTTTAATTCGTACTTTGTACATGTCCAGAGTACTGAAAGTAGTCGCACCATGCAATGAGTCCAATAATTCGTCGATACGAGGAAGCGGGGTCCGGTCTTTCTTCGTAAGGTCATTCAATTTACGGTAGTCCACACACATACGCAGAGTGCCGTCTTTCTTACGCACAAATAAAATTGGGGCGCCGTAGTTTGACTTGGACGGACGAATCCACCCTTTTGCCAACAGTTCCTCCAGTTGTGACCGTACCTCTTGCAACTCCGCTGGTGACATACGGTACGTTCATTCCTTGGGGGGTTCATCGCTCTCCATGTTGATCTCAAAGTCGAACTCGCGCTCCGGTGGCAGGTCAGTAGGCTCCGCGATGATGTCTGCAAACTCCGTAAGGGACTCCTTGAGCTCCTTGGTCCACTCGGTCGACTGGTCCGTGCGCAGCTCAGCTACCGCATCGAATACCTCGCGTATCGCAACAACAAACAGTTCCTCGCCGCGACTCTTCCTCAGCTCCTTCGCCATCTTAGCCGCGTCCAGGTGGTAAACCGTCGTAGGTACTGTATACTGTTCCGCTGTAGCAATGTGTTGTCCAGTCTTCCGGTGTTAAATAATTTTAGCCGTCCAGCCAATGTCAGGATGTAAAGGTGCGCGGCTGCCACTATCCAGTTCATGCTCGACCTCTTTATACTACTTTAGTGCCACCTGCCTGCCATTGAAGAATGGTGTCTCAACCCCCTCGCCATGTGCCATAATGCAGGCCTACCTCAACGGCGTCAACATCCCCGGTGTGTTTGCTCTTCGCACACTCATCACCAAGGTGGTGGGCTGCATTTGTGCTATGGCTGGTGGGCTAGCAGTTGGCAAGGAGGGGCCTTTCGTCCATCTGGGTGAGCTGGGCCGCGCCATTCAAGTGTGATCACTCCACATGTCCTTCGGGCTTCTCATAACACTATCCCTGCTCCTCCCTTGTTGCATGATCATGCATTGCATCCCTGTTGACTGAGGGCGGCCCGCCCGAATTCCGGATCCGTAATAAATGGCTGCGGATGATTCAGAATGACAAGGACCGCCGCGACATGGTGACATGTGGCGGCACGGCTGGCGTTGCTGGCGCATTTCGATCCCCAGTGGGCGGTGTGCTATTTGCGCTGGAAGAGGCTTCCAGCTGGTGGAGCCAGTCGTTGCTGTGGCGCGCCTTCTTTACGACAGCAGTGGTACGTTTCTATGCTCGACTTAAAAACAGTTAATGGATTAACTGTTTCCAGCCAAGGTTGTCCGAGAAAAATGTCGAATTTCTCCAGGTCTGTAACCAAAGCGTCCAATTTATAGTCGAAAGCTCCTACGGTAAGTACTTCTCTCTTTAGCCGTTTGATAGTGGTACTGATACTGCCATCCGCGAGTTTTATACGGTATTTTCCTCCGGATACTGTAGGGCACTTATGCAACTGTACCCATTTAGTACTCGCAAAATTTTCGGTTGCACCAGAGTCCACTTGTGTTTTACAGCGTCGTCCTCGCAATTCACCAGTAACGGTCAGTAGTCGGGTACCACTCGGTGAAGATACGTTGCACAAATGCGATGTGGAGTCTTCGCCAGGTAGTCGGACGTTACGGTTGACATATTCATCAATTTGTTCGCCGAAGCTCTCGTACCGTAGTGGGTAGCGTACTGTCTCCGTCTCCAGATAACCTGTACTTCGTGCCTCCAATAATGTCTTCCAAGTTGTCCATAGTGCACGGTTTAAAGGGGTCTTCGTAGGTACAGTATTACGACGAGCGCGGTACAGGTATACATGACACTGGTTGTCTCCCGTAGATTGCTCTCCTGTACCCGGTACCCAGTTTGCTCGAGTAATCGTCGTACTGCTGTTGTCTCCGGCGTCGCGTCCGTGTCGCCGCGCTTGCCTTCTGGAAACCAAATCAGTCCGCTGTCTTCTACAGTCAGAAGCACTCGTCTTCCATCGATTACTAGAACCTTCGAGTGCGTCCACTCAAGCTTCGGTGGGGTTCTCATGTGCTGCGGTAGAAACCGTACGCCGGCGCCATCGTCAGCGTAGATCTGTGTCGCCCATCGAGTGGGGCCAACATCTTGTCTCGCACCTTGTATGCCATCGTTCGTTGGACACGTAAACACAGAAGTCTCCGCTGGCAACTCATCCACCAGACGAAAATTTCGAAGTAGTCGAAACCACGGCTTACGCAATCATTTTGGGACCAGAAGAATTGCTCGTAGATGCGGATGCAATAACTTCTGTCGAAGGTAGTGGCCCAAAAATTCTTCAATTCGGTCATACGGGGCATTTAGCCAAATACGCCGATATTCTCCGAGATCCTGTTCCTGAAATGGGCGCGTCGGACAGCAAAACTACCAGAAACTTGAGAATTCAGGCCGTCATTATCGCAAGCTCCGTCCAGGTCGCAAGGTCCGTATTTTTTCGTGTACTTGTCAAATATTTCGCGATGTACCATCCAGTCGTTGAAATCCTTGTGGAGGAAATCAGGCCTCAGTGTCGTTCGAGGATACGAGGGCTGTACTTCTGTAGTCTCGCGAGCCGTTTTAGGGGACAGTCCTTCACCCTGTCGCGCGGCGCGCGCGGCCGACTCACGTCTTAGTTTCCCGGCCGGGTCTTTCTAGGTCGATAATCAGAAATCTTCTTCTTCTTACTCGGGCACGCGGACGCAACATGACCTTTCGCCCTGCAGATAAAGCAGCGTCCCTCCTTCTTAAATCTCTCAAACTCCTCCTCGGTCAATCGCCGCGCCATCAACATGTCGTCTTCTTGTTCTGTAGCTTCACCCTCAGCACTGCTGTAGTACTGCTCGTCGTCGTCGCCATCGTCGTCCATGATGTTCAGGCGCTCGCGACGGATCTCGCGGTGCACATCTGTCTCCCGCTCCGCAGCTTTCAACAACCAGGGCTGCCTGTACAGCTTCTGTCAGGGTCTTAGGGTTTTTCAGGGCAACTTCCTTTCGAATGTGGGGTTTCAGTCCGCGCTAGAAGTCATGTACATTATCTTCCTCGTGACGATGGGGTAGCTCGAGTAGTTGCTCGCGGAAATAATTCGCGTACTTTTGTACTGTAGTCCGCTGTGTCGCGCGATCCAGATTGATACGAGCTTGCTTCGCCGGTGTACGTCCACAGAATTCGGCGATTAGTGCCGCCTCCATGTGCGTAATACCGGTAAAACCGCCGCCAATTTCGTCGTGCGTACTCGCCACTTGCGCGTACCACCACTTGGATACAGGTCCGTGAAAATAGCCAGATGCCCAATACACGCTACGAGGTTCCTCCGGGTTTACGTTGTGATATTTCAGGTAACCCCGTGCATGACGAAACCACTTCCGTAGCTCGTCGATAGTCGTAGTCGATAGCTTCTCGATCTTCGCTGGTTTCACATCGCTCGGCATGAGCCCATGCATGTCGCTGGTCCGGGCAGAACGAAGCTGGTCTCGCATCTGCTGCTCTACAACTCGGCTCCGGTTCACTCGCTCGTCGAAATGACTGAAGCCTTGTCGCACGTCCTCGCCCAAGCGGCGAATCTCCGCCGTTGCCGCCGTTGTAGCTTGCTCTACTTCTTGCATCTTCGCTTGCTCCGTCGACAGAGTCTCGACTCGGTCGGCTAGTCGTTGAAGCATGCTCATTATGTTTGCGAGGGTCGGTTGCGTGCCCTCTTGACCTCCTTCGAGCGGAATCGGCTGCGCTTCGCCGGCAGTGGCCGCTACCGGAAAGCTTCTGCTGTCCTCATGTGGCGTCTCTCCTGGTGTAGCCATCTTTACGTCGCTTACCGCTGTCTAAGCTCCGAAACCAAGTGTTAGGCTCTAGCTTAAGCCTATTCTTTAGGCCCTTTAGGATGCAGCGGAAGGATTTAGAAAGTATGGCCAATGTCTTCTGGTTACATGGGTTCCTGGGTTATAGTCTGTCTCTGAATTCTACCTAGTAGACTTGTCCGAGGCGGTATTTATACCCGGCGAGGTCATAGTCATACCTGTGCTATGTTAGCCGGGTGTCATGGGATACCCGTGCTGTGTTAGCCACGTAAGGCTTCAGTCAGAGAACTCTAGAGAATTCCAGAACAGTCTTCGGCCTTATACTACTAATATTTACGCCCGCAATACTAATATGTACAGCGACTCCGCGGATGCGTAGTCGTACTACCTTAGCGGGAATTATACCTGCTAGTATAGCAGAACATTATGGCTAAAGGGAAATGGAGTATAACAGTCGCAGACATGAAATGGGAGGATTCAGCTGGCGGTTAGCTCGGTCTGACAATGGACGGGCGGCTACAGCGATGAGGCGCGCTGCGGAGGCGAGCGGCGCGCGGGCGAGCAGGACCGGCTTGGAGACGACGGAGCGACGACACGCGGACCGGGGGGGGGGGGGGGGGGGGCGCCTTTCCCCCTCCAGACTCCCTTGGAGATCCTACCGCAAGAGCTCATGCGGGCGAGATGGAGGCAGCATCGGCGGACCGTGGCCGAGGCCGGCGGACCTCCACAGCCGGCGTGGTGGGGCGATCAGCGCCGCGACCTGCGGGATATTTTCAGCGACGGCGGCAGGTGGAGCCAAGACGCGCGACGACTGAAGATTGCGCGGTGCCGGTGCATTGCCAATGTACAGGAAAACCTTTTCGGGGGTGGGGCGAGTAATGCATTCGTAATCCCCGTACTGCCAATGAGCGGTAGTCGCTCGTACTGGCGATTACCTGTAGTTATCCGAAAGTAACACAACTACTGATCACGTGATGGAAGGAGGCGGGGCTTGGAAACGAAAGAGGATGGCCGGAAGCCTGAGCTGTAGTTGCGCTACATGTGTTCCCTACTATGGTTAGAAATGGCATGCCCTAAGAGGAACTCAATCTAGGCCGTGGAGAGCAACAGACTAGCACGTTGTAGTCAATTTCAGTTTCAATTTCCCTGGGCTCGGCGTAAAATTTCCGCGAAGCATTGGACCTCGGCATGATTGGGTGTTAGAAAGTACCAGAGAAATTTCTTACAGAGTGCTATCCGCGGCTACCGTCTTAAGCCGGGGAACGCGACGGCGGTATAGCTCGCGCTCCGCCCGCGACTGTGCTCCGCGTCGGCGCGGTAGTACTCCCTCCGATATTCGCGCACGCGTTCGCGGTTGGCGGCGTTGTACCCGCGCGGTACTCATTTGTACGGTCTTTGTTCATGTCACGCCAACGCTTCTACGAGATCTTCTTGCGCTCCGCTCGCTGTTCGTCGCTCAAAACACGGTACCGTCCGCGCGCCATGGCGTTTCTTTATCTAGCGTACATTTTTTATGCACTTGCATGGCACACTTAGGCGGGGCGAAACGCTCAGCGCGGCGAGAGATTGCAAAATGCCACATTCCGTCTCCCGTCACCGTCTCCTTCAGCGATTCCAACGCCAACGCCGAGGACACCGCGGCCTCCGCGTCTTCGTCGCGCCGTGCTCTCGCAAAGTTGTGTCCGCGCCGCGCTTGCGTGACAATCTATTCGCCCAACCACTGTGGTCGGTGCCGCGAGGATAGTCTCCGCGAGCTAGATCAAGTGTCCGCGATGTGCGAAGTCTATCGCAAGTGCGAGGTCAGGGGCGACTACCCGATGTGCTTCCCTTATTGCTATCGCAAGCGCGAAGCCGAGAAGATGAACTCGTGCAAGTGCGGCAAGAAGATTCGCCCGGACTAATTCGAGTGTTTTTCGTGCACCAGGGAGCGAAAGTCGCATCAAGCGGGTAGCAGCGCCGGTCGCCCATCTGATGCAAACGATTTCCCTTCATGATCGTAAATAATGAGCAACCCCTGCGAAACGTCCCTTGGCCGGGCAATGACTCCTACGGAGCGCAACTATCTTAACCAAGCTCTCTTGGACATCGCAGCGTTCGACTACAAGTGTCAGCCCGAATTCAATCGCAAATACTTTCGCGCGAAGTATTCGGGCTTCAGCTTGACTGAGCAATAGATATTTGGTCATGTATGAACGTGGATCCGCTTCGAAGAACTCAAGTCGCTCCTGAAAATAAAGGGGCGCATCCCAAAGCCGGCACCCCCTCTCGTCGAGATCAAACGCTATGAGGGCAGGATTTCGCCCTTCCAGGGCGGAATGCAGACGATGGGATTTTAGGTCTCGCGTTTGAGAGTCTCGGTGCGTTTGAGAGTCACGGTGTGTATTGCTTAAGTACGGAGGACGGGCGAACACCGCGATGATCTAATAGTGCCACTTTCAAACCGGCACTATGCCCTCCCACGTCATGGGATGGGCGAGAGCACGTGGAAAATCGCATGAACGATGCCGCCACCAAAACCCGCCCGTAGTGCCACTCTGCGAGACAAGGCCGGCCCCGTTATCGCTATCTTCGTGCCGAAAGGTACTAAAGATATGTATTGATATGCTATAATGTTTCAAAAAGTCGCACTATGAGCTGGAAAAGGGAGTGGTCGCGGAAGGGGGTGATGTGGTATGTACGTGAATCCATAGTGCCAGTAAAAGTGGCACTATAGTGTCACTTTGAGAATGGCGCGCGGAGCACGTGCAAATCCATATAAAAGCCGCACGGGGCGCTAGGCGCAGCGTCATTTCCACCACGCCCACACCAAAGCACTTGCAACAATCCGACAAAACCCGACGCATTAGTCTCCAATGTATGCATAATGATTGTACAGTAATATCTCGCAAGCTGCAATGCTATCTCGCAAGCTGCAATAATATTTTACAAGCTGCAATATAGCGAATTGTCGCGATTTCTTACACTCAAATCGTCACGGTTTCAATATAACCATTATGCCATAATCATTATGCGAGAGTGATTATGCTATAATCATTATGTTGTATGAAAATAACTTCTCGCAATTATTGTAAGTGATTCTCTCGTAGCATGTATGTATGTTATGTACTCTACACTGCTGTACTTTGTACTGCGGGAGCCGACGAAGGAGCGAAGAACTGGCGAATGAGGCGGACGAGAACGAATACAAGCCAAGCAAAGTACGAGTATGAGCATTGCGAGTGTGAGTACAAGTGAAGGCGAAGTACTGGTACGAGGACGACGAGGCGACAGTACGAGCGACTACAAGGCAACTAGTAATGCAGGACAGTATTACGAGTACCCACATGGGGTGCGAGTAACATGTACATACGCCTGCGTACCAGCAGCACCAGGACTGTCGGACACGCTGGTGACTTCTGCTACTAGCGGATGACATGACCTAGCGTGAGATGGAGCGCTGCCTTAGGAGTGTCTTAGCAGTAGGTACTAGAACCTACTGGAACCATCTAAAACGCTATAGCATTTGCTATAGCAATAGTAGATAAATATTACATCACTGTGCTGCGGACAGACGAAGGTGCTAGGAACCGTGTCTGTACTTAGTAGTATGTGACTAAAATAGAGACGGGCCGCGGGTTAGGACCGGACACGTCGATTTTAGTATGAGAGTTTAGTAGTTACACGCAGCACAAGTGGCGGAAATTGGATCTATACACAGCGCACGGAATGACGGAAACCAGCGACTATAAATAGGCCGGCAAAACCACCGCCAGGCCAGTCACCCAGGTTACCGGCGTCCGGTATTGTAAGAATCCCTTTTCCCAAATCTCCGCTCATTATTCCTGGCCGTGTGGATAAACGATCCAGCAATGGGCCCTTAACTCAGCTCCTGCCTTAGGACTATCTATGGCTAGACGACTATTCGGCCTAAGTCCTAAGGGGGCTGTAACACTTCTAGCACCTACTGCTAAGACACTCCTAAGGCAGCGCTCCATCTCACGCTAGGTCATGTCATCCGCTAGTAGCAGAAGTCACCAGCGTGTCCGACAGTCCTGGTGCTGCTGGTACGCAGGCGTATATATGTACAGGTTACTCGCACCCCATGTGGGTACTCGTAATACTATCCAGCACTACTAGTCGCCTTGTAGTCGCTCGTACTGTCGCCTCGTCGTCCTCGTACAAGTACTTCGCCTTCACTTGTACTCGCACTCGCAATGCTCATACTCGTACTTTGCTTGGCTTGTACTCGTTCTCGTCCGCCTCATCCGCCAGTTCTTCGCTCCTTCGTCGGCTCCCGCAGTACAAAGTACAGCAGTGTAGAGTACATAACAATGTACCTAGCATATAAAAAGCTAACAGACAGCACCAAAAATAGATATAGATATGATATAGATATAGATATAGATATAGATATTAGAGTATAGATATAGATAAGATATTAGATATAGATATAGATATAGATATTAGATAATAGATAATTAGATACAGATATAGATATTAGATATAATATAGATATAGATATATATATAGATATAGATATAGATATAGATATAGATATAGATATAGATATAAGATATAGATATTAGATATAGATATAGATATAGATATAGATATAGATATATATATATACATATATAGATATATATATATATATAGATATTATATATATATATATATATATATATAGATGTTCACCTGCCAATATAGTTTCGCAAGATCTATGGCATAAGTTGCTGTTCCTATCTGCTCGATATATGTATACATACAGGAGCATAGTGGTTTGGCGGACGGGACGTCCTAAGCGCTCCAAGACTGGGCATGGCCCAAGCGAAGCCAATGCCCTAGATAGATCAAACAACATATCTACGTGTTCTTGCAGTATCCCCACGCGACTTGACCGCCCCTGCCCCGCCATGGCGGACAAGCAAAAACAATCTAGGCCCTATTCTGCGGCCGCGTCGGCGGTTACCGTATCCAATCCGGGCTCTCGTCCGTTGCTAGGGTCCCAGCATGGGGCCATCCGCCCATGTGGAAAAGCTAGTGCATGTGTTCATGTTTCCCGCCTCCATCGCGGCTCCGGCCTTCCCTGCCCGCTGGTGAAGAAGCCCCACGCCGCAATCACAGACCTCCCGCCGGCGGCGGCCGGTTCTGACCCCAACGAACCGGTGACCTTCACTCTCTTGCGCAATGCGCTGGCCGGCCAGCAGTTGGGCGCTGCGGCACAGAGCGCGCTCACCACAGCAGTGCACGTCAAGATCGCGCTGGCGTGGCTGCTAGACTTTGCAGCCCGACCATGTCTTGGTGGGCGCTGTTGAGATATCAAGCTCAAAAAAGGTGCCGATATCGGACTTGGATGTCATCATCCGATATTGTAGACCTTGTATACCGATCTGAACCGGGCCGAGGACCACACCATAAGACTGCACGAGGTACTGTCCCAACACCCCTCCTGGTTCCAAGGGGATGGAGGACCGGAAAGTCTGGGTAAAGATCCAAGGACCTGAGCCACAGGAACCAAAACCATCCGCATGTGAGCCGTCATATAGGAGAACATTGAGAATTGATGATCGCAAAACCGGAAGGTACAAATCGGACTTACACCGGACATAGCGGAAGAAGGAGAACTCTTGAACTTTTGGATTGCTACAAGGGGGGATTGAACCCGGATCTCTTGCCATGCAGGCTCGCCACCTTGGCTCCGAAACCATGTTGAGATATCAAGCTCGAAAAAGGCGCCGATCGGACTTCGACGTCGTCATCCGACATATTGTAGAGCTTGTACACCGGTCTAAACCGGGTCGAGGACCACTTCACATGACTGCATGAGGTACTGTCCCAACACCCCTCCAGGTTCCGAGGGGAGGGAGGACCGGAAAGTATGGGTAAAGATCAAGGACATGAGCCATAGGAGCCAGGATCATCCACACTTGGGCTTTGATATAGGAGAATATTGGGGATTGATGATCGCAAAACCGGAAGGTACAAATCGGACTCGCATCGGATGTAGCGGAAGAAGGAGAACCCATGTTGAATTGCCATACATGCTCGCCACCTTGGCTCCGAAACCATGTTGAGATATCAAGCTCGATCGGCTCGAAAAAGGCGCCGATCGGACTTCGATGTCGTCATCCGATATATTGTAGAGCTTGTTCACCGGTCTAAACCGGGGCGAGGACCACTTCGCATGACTGTACAAGGTAATGTCCCAACATGCGCCCATGTGGTATGGCGCACTAGAGATGCCAGCGGCCGCGACAAGGGCAGAGGTGCCAGGGGTGGTGCACATGGACGCGGCCAGGGCGGCGGGCGGTGACAAAGGCCTCCGCACCTCGGGTAATGCCAACATCGGTGTCCCCCGCCGCACTGGCCTATCCATCATATGCTGCTGCAACAACAACATACCCCCCTTCCGGCCGCAAGGTCCTCATGGACCTACGAGGGGAGCCTTGCGCAGTCCACCCTCTAATGCCTCCGATCTTGGCGGAAGAGCGCTATGCACACCTGGTGGTGGTGGTGGCAACGGCGTTGTATCTATGCATACAGACCAAGCGCGCTCTCCCCAGCGAGGGCATAAAAGCGCCCTACTCAGGCTAGGATGATGAGCCTCTGGAGCCCAGTGCACTGGCGGTGCGCCTGGCGTCAGAGGTAGCCGCTGCATGGCTCCAATACCAGGAGGCATCCGACGAGGCTGACGGCGCCTCGGATGAGGAGGGAGCAGCAGACTCACTGCCGCCGGTATTCCGCCTGTTCCGTTGCTGGAGGTGCGTGAGGTCCTCAGTTCGGACGACTCCGCGAGCGCGCGCCAGGAACTACAGTCCCCGCAGGCGGCTCATGCCCTGCTGGAGTTCTCGGGCGCCTCATCCTCCCCTTTGAGGTGGGTGGTACGGATATCGCGGTGTCCTTCACGTCGCTGGACTCAACGGAGACAGAAAGCCCCCCCCCCCCCCCCCCCCTCCGATGGGTGATGCCTTCAAGCGATTCTGCCGCTTTGCCATCACGTGCAGGGTCACTAGCAGCTCTGAGCTCTCTCAGTGGGTGCCCCCCCCCCCCCCCCCCCCCCTCCGATGGCAGACGATGCCATCCGCGCTGATGGCCTAGGCAGCCACTCCTGACGGCCACTGGTTTCCCTTGACCGGATGGGATGGGTGCCATTGGCGTCAGCACCGAGCGGGGGTGAGACTTTTGGTGAGTCACACCGCCTGATGCTCGCACTCGCCACACCCATGATGCAAGTGGTGTGTGCCCAGTTGGGGCGCATCACTGTGTACCTTACACCGACACCTGGCCGCAAGGGCATGCTCCGTCCGGTCCGCATCAGTGGCGGAGGAGGCCCCGGCCCAAGAACTGTCGCCCGACGGACCCGCAAAGCGAAGGAGGCGGCGGCTGCGTGCCGCCCATAGGTGGCCGCTATGCGCAAGGATCTCACTGCGGAACGCGCCACAATGGCGGTGCTTCACCATATGGAACACTGCCGGTTGGAGCAGATCCACCTCGAGCACCAGCTCTAGCTCGTTACCCAGCATGAGGCCACCGTGGCAGAGCAGCTGGAACTCATGTTGGCTGTCCTTGACGTTGTCACTGGCACGGCGCAAGCTGGTACCCTCCGCTCCACCTTGACACAGGAGGGAGCTACGCACCCAGCATGAGGCCACCGTGGCAGAGCAGCTGGAACTCATGTTGGCTGTCCTTGACGTTGTCACTGGCACGGCGCAAGCTGGTACCCTCCGCTCCACCTTGACACAGGAGGGAGCTACGCACCCAGCATGAGGCCACCGTGGCAGAGCAGCTGGAACTCATGTTGGCTGTCCTTGATGTTGTCACTGGCACGGCGCAAGCTGGTACCCTCCGCTCCACCTTGACACAGGAGGGAGCTACGCTGTAGGAGCTCCGAAACCAGCTGACTCGGGTCCCCCCCCCCCCCCCCCCCCGCGAGGGCAGACGCGCTCAAGGCCCAACCTGATGCGGGCTCGCCGGGACACCAACTGACTCCTATGATGGACGGTACAGCCTGGGCGCGCCAGTGGGGCAGTCTGTTGTGTGACGCTGGTTAAGCGGTCTCCCGCCTGGCGGATGGAGCACTTGCGGCGGGGACAGCTGCAGAGGACTTCGGGCCATGCTTCACGACTTCCACAATCGCGAGTGGAGACTCTCCTCCAGCGGCACCTGCGCGAGCTCCTCGAGGTGCGGCATGCCGAGGCCAGCACTTTTGCGGCGGACATTGAGGCCCGCATCCGGCAGGCAGAGGCTCCCCTAGCCCCTGCCCCGCCCAGCCAGCAGGCTCCCCGGAGGAGATCCCGGGCGGCCATACCCACCATTGCCGCAGCCGAAGCCCATGCGACGGAGGGCAGCCTTACTTAGTGTACGCTGCCAACTTCTTGGTGGAGCCACACCCCCAGTCTGTCCTTGGGGGCTATGTCCGGTTTAGGGGCAGCCCACTCTGTGCTAGCAGCCGCTCTGCGGGCTGCACTGGGGCAGAGGCTGCCATGAAGCGCATCGCCGTTTCTCCCGCCGCAGCCGGCACCCGCGGTGGTCGCTGTATCAAAGGAGTTCGCCCCAGGGGTGGCATGGCCTGAGGACGCGCCGGCTGGAGCTGCCCCCTCGCCGAGGCTCCCGGGCCTAGCGCCGGCCCGTGCGACGAACAAACTCAAGCGGCCGCTTGCTGCCTTAGCCTCTTGCCCTGCAGTGGCGGCATTCGACAGGCGCCGCCAAGAGCGCGCCCGCACTGTGAGGCGGACTGCGCTGCGCGCCCAGCTGGCAGCGACCGCTTTGCGAGCCTCACCTCCGAGGCCATAGGCCCTTCTTGGGTGGCGAGCCGTCCCAACACGCGTCATGGGATGCTGTAGGTGGGCATGAAGAGGCACATGCCCAGTCTGACTGCCATCTTTGATCGCTCTGGCGAATGCCCCCTCTCTGCCTCGGGAGACGCTGGTGCTGACACTGAGGAGGCGCCGGGCGGTGAGTAGGACGAGGAGGTCCTTGACCTCGACAACGTCGGTGAAGACGACGAAATAGAGGACGGGGGGGGGGGCTGGACCCGGCCGCCGGCACTGTAGCCTGAGGGCAGCTCGGGCGGGGGGTGAGGTTGAGCGGGCGACCGAGACCCTTTGGGTTTCACACGGCGGCATGGCGGCGGATGGTGGGCGGTGTGGCTGCGGGAGGGCGTCTGGTGGGACGCCGGTTGATTGCCTTAACCAGCACTTCCTTGCAGCCCCAGCCCTCCAATTCGTCAACGGGGGTAGAGGGTCCCTTAAGGTGGGGGGTGGGGGAGCTGGCACTCAGTGCCGGCCCCACTCACTCAGCGCCTCCCGCACCCCCAAGCCCCACCCAAGGGGTAAGCAATAGCCGAGGCAGTGGACAGGTGGAGCTGCTGGAGTGCTGTAGGGGCCATCGCAGTGCGACAGGGGCAACGAAGACGACGGCGCGGCACTGGGAGTTTCGTTTGCTTGTCCAACTTTGTGCGCCTAGCAATAGCTTAAGCATGCCGGGTCTGTAGCTCTGGCACACTCGCCTCTAAAAGCTTTGCGCATCGATTGCCTGAAACCAACCACCCGGGAGGTGACTGCTTGGGGACGTGCTACCAGGGCAAGTCATGGGGCTATAGCTGCTTACCCAACTGGGAGGCGGTGATGCCCTCTAGCTACCTACAGCTCCATA